>CM057813.1:22550378-22660378 GCA_030067965.1 Latrodectus elegans
GTGTATACATATATACACATAGACACTCATATACATACACACATATATATATATAACAATATTTGTGCTTCATTGAAAATTAGAAAATTATATGTATACAATAAACTTACAAAATATTTTTCAAATAACACAAATATATAGTGCTCTTATATATTTATTCATTTTATATATTATATATATTATTATATATATTTATTCATTTTATATTTTATTTTATATATTCATCTAAATTTCATTTTTAGTTAAAACTTATTCGTACGTGCCTGCATGTACTTATGCATGTGATCATGCTCTCAAGTTCTTAATATACTAAAATTCTTTCTATATAGCTGATACTAAAATTTCGAAATTTATATCTAAATTTTCAGATATGCGTCTTTTCTTCGTTGTTTAACAAAATCTGACTTCGTGAGATAATAATTGTTCTCAGAATTTAACTCTGTAAAACCAATGTTTGACTCTTCTTTCGTCTTTCACTTTATCCAACAAGAATGATTTGTAATATTCAATTGTTATATTTTCTTCATTCATTTCATCCTATATTTTAAAATTTTAATGTTTATCTTTTCTATAATACTACTGTTGTATTTAAAACACTAGAATCATTATTTCCAAATTTAGAACATTTTGAAATTATTCCTTTTCTATTGCGCAGTAATTTTGAAACACTTAAAAAGGCATTGAATTTACGAATTTATTTAAAACACAAGTCTTTAATTTTGTATATTAATTATTTTCACTTATAATAATTGCGCGCGGTAGCCCGAATGGTTAGGGCGTCGTTCTTAGGATCGTAAAGTACTGAGTTCGAATTCTAGATTAACCTGAAATCGGTCTTGTTCCCTAAAAATATGTATAGTATGCTGTAATAGCAATGTCCTATAAGTGAAATGATAACTCTAGGGATGGTAGGCCAAGTATTGATTGTTTTCTGCTCAATCCCTTCTTCAAAATTACTAAGACCTTATCCGGTTGCTTCTATTTAAGTGACAGAATCAATTTCAGGGCTTGATTCCACAAAATCCTTCAATTTTAACTAAATATTTTTTTTATAGTAAAAAAAATTCATAAATTTTTCAAAGGATAGTCCAAAGTCTCTTAATTTCAAAGAATTCATGTGAACATACAAAACACAAACATAAAATAACTCATTGTACTCTGTAATTCTTCATACAATTTCTCAATACGTGCCGGAAAATATCTCCATGTTTACGCGTTAGTTAACATTACCTAACTTACTATATCCGTTTATAATAGATTACATTAAACCTGAAAATCTTCTCATTATAAGCTCGTAGAATATTACATTTTATTCAAGCAATAATTTACTACATACTTTTTTGAAAAAGGTGACACACACATTCTTATGTGAATACGTATCATACGATCCTACTTATGTAGTGGATGTCTGCTCACTACAAATCGATTGTTCCGCATAAGCCAGAATATGAAAATAAATATTTGAATTAACTAAATTTTATTTACAGAGAAGTGATTTTTAAAGCTTTATATTTTCAGGGTTTCTTGTATTAAATTTTATTGGTTTTTAAACAAACTCTTTATGCAAACTGCAATTCTATTTTTTAAGGAATGTAACGTAGATACCTCCTCGTGGTGCACCCTGGGCCATGCTTAATCTGCTACAACTTTGCCTCTCTCATCTGTCTTCTTTTCCGTGATTGTCTCTAATACCAATTGCTATTTTAAGGACATTCAATGTTTTAGAATTCTCCAATAATGTCCGGGTGGTATCACGCGTGAAAAAATGAACTCAACTTCTGACTATCTGAGGCTTTTTTATTATTAAAGAAAACATGTTCATAATGATTTTGTTAGACTTGAATTTGCTGACTATTGGCTATTACTTGAAATTATTACCCAACTCTAGGTTTAATATTGGTGGCATTTTATTTGACATCAAGAATAAGTGATATTTAAATGATCACTAGCCGGTAGTAGAGCTGAAATGGTTTGCAATATTTGGACTCATGAGAGACATCAAAAAATTTACCTGTTAGCCTACTGATAATACTTGGTTAAACTTTGATTAAATCGTTTTTAAATAAAAATTTTGTTGAAATTTGAATGTTTATAATCTACATTGGAATCATGCATATACAAACAGCGCAGTTAGATCTATGGATGAACTCTTAGATTTCAATACTTTTGAATTAATCTATAAAAAGTCTGATTGGCTTTCTTGCCTGCACTATGACGTAAACAGTACAAATCCTAGTTTTATTTCACCTTCATTTGAAATTACAAATGAAACGAGCAAATAAATAATCTATGATCTTGGCTCTGTACACCATATTATTTCATTCCATATAATCGGGAGAAATCCTGAATTATACTATATTTCAGCAATAACTGGAATTTTAAAAACGCCAAATTATAAGGCCAAATAACATAATTTATATAGACGTCTCCTTGTCATATCAATGCATCACGAAACTTTTTGGTGGCCAAACGTTGGATACCAAGAGGTAAGCTAGCACAAATTTTTTATGAAGTACGAACTTATGCTGTTAAAAGAGGAATCATCCCAAACTCATTTTAAGTTTGAACATTCTTTATAAAAAAAGAACTTGAAATTTGAAAAACAAACATAGCTATCCTCTGTGAGAAAATGAAGTGTTAATAAACCGCGATTTTAATAATTTTTCAAGTAACTGTGATACCGAAAAGAGAGAGAATGAAGGTTTTTAAATTTGAAAGTAAACTGAAACGATTCCTCCCTCTTTCTTCAAAAGTACCAATTGATCCAATACAAGGATTTGTCTAATTCTTTTATGAAACTTTTTTCTCTTGATCAACAATGGAGTAGTAAACTCAAAAGTCAACGGAAAAGCTGAGGAAAAATTGATCAGAAACTCCCATAGGGCTATGGGAACTGGATAATTTTTTTTTTTATTTTTTACTTTATGAAACTAAAAGCAACAACTGATTTCCTGAAAATGAAAGTCTGCTATCGAGAGTATTGAAAATCTAGGATATGTACTGCTGAAAGTAATCTTTTGCGATTTTTAATCACAATTGGAAATATTATACTCGTATATTCATTATATGAAAAAAAAATCAATTATAATCCGTATATTGGAAAGGGGAAATGATGCAAATAGCCCTATAAGCTACCGAACTATTCATTCGACTAGTAACTTGATTATATACATATATATATATATATAAACAGAAGATAATCAATTTATCTCTTAGATTAAATAAGTTATTAAGCAAAGGTTCTCAACCTCTGTCAAATTCTCTGTAGGGCAGTTATATGTGCCACCAAATTTTAGATATATATAGAGTATAAACAATATTGTTTTTATTACGAGTAAGGTAATCTACGTTACATTTTGTTTTTGTTGTTCCTTTTACATCTAAATTACTGCCGGGCCTACATGTCTAGTGGTCCGCATGCCTGACTTCGGATAGGGAGGTCCTGGGTTCGAATCCCGGTTCAGGCATGGATGTACTTTCTCTCCCTATCCTGTCTTTGTCCTTTCCTTGTGTGTAAATGGTTGCCTACCCTATAAACGGGTTCCTATGGCATGTGTGTGTACTTAAGAAGTTGGACTCCACACCAAATACGGTTTCAGTTGGAAAAGGGGAGCAGCGCACCCCAATTTGCCAGCCTAGATGGCACCCGAGAACAACATAACATCTAAATTAGTGTCATAAACTACTTTATACAGTGACTTAAAAACATTTCTTAGGTAGGGTGAAGTTACGCTGATCATCGTCCACAATGTAACATACGTGTATTTGGACATGCGATTTGGATTTCAACCAATTTTGAAATATCTGGCAACATTGCGCGCAACGGCTTTAATTGCAGTTTCCAACCAAGTGTCTTAACCCTTATACCTTGTGCTAGAAATTTGAAATGAGGATAAATATTAACCTTTCAACTGACAAGGAAGATTTTATCACAAATCTTTACAGAGGTATTCAAGTTTTTGCGCTCTTCACTTGTTCAGTAATTTTATTGAATTTATGTAGACCACCAAATTCTTATTTCGATAAGAAGAAAATAAGTCAAATAATTAAGTTTCACATATTTCTACAGAAACTTTTCAAGATTGTTGCAGGAAATATAAAATTTATATACACAAAAAATAAAGCGAAATTTTCATATAACTAAATATTTGCTTTAAATTCATATATATTGCTGTTGCGTTAAAATTATCAATTTTCATAATTTAATTGAAATTATTTAATGCTATGATACTATTTAATCAACAAATGATATAATTAAGCTATCTTACATGCTTAACTTTCGATTTTGATGGACAATGATTAGAAAATAATAGCTATAAGCGATTCATTTAATTTAGTATAATACGAATTATATTTCAAGCATAAAAAGCATTTTATGTTATGTGAATTAACAATTAGTAAAATATATATATATAATACAGATAAAAAAACATTTTATATTCTGCATACATTTTAATAGAAAAAATTTTTTAAATCGAAATTTCAGTAAGAGTCAAATTATTGGTACAATTAAAAATAAGTCACTAATTAGGCTAATGTAGTGTTTCTGACTGCCTATACAGCACCTAAGATTTTTAAATACATCGGACTTATTTTGTGAAAATGAACATGACGAGGTCAACTCCAGAACATGTAGTTTTTTTCTCGTCATGTCATTCAACACTAGTGAATTTGTTTGTTTGTCGCTCAACGGTCATTTTTTGCATACGAGGGCTAATTATACCGGTACCTAAAGTGGATTCCGAACCACTACAAACATCCATGCCCAAGGTGGGATTCGGACTTACGAACTGTTGAACCAAAGGCAAGAGCGTTAACCTTTCGGCTACCAGCTCGGCTTCAATAACAGTGAAGAGATTACTCTGCAGAAAATACTGATTTCTCCACTGAAGTACTTCATTAGTACTAAACAAGCAAATCAAGCTCTTTTTTAAACTACAGTTTTCAAGATTTTTAAAAAATAATGTTAAACTTCATGGGAGTATAATTGTTTCTACATACACTTTCAATTTATGCCACTATAATCAAAGCTTGATAGATTAATACTATCAATAATGAACTATTTTTTATCAAATGAAATATTTCCATCTCGACTACTTTATATCTGCAAGTGAGTGTATGTGTGTGTGTGTGTATAATATATATATATGCCTTCATTTTTTTAACTTAAGAAATTTTCCGCAGAAATATCTGCTATGAAAAAATAGTACCGAACGCACATTCAATAGAAATACTCAATGTTTTTATGTTACGTGATAGAAATAAAAACACCACACCAAAGAAAAGTTTACTTCAACTAAAAAATTATAAAAGTACATTTTCTTTCCAGGCCTTATCTTTATCATCTAATGACATAATGTTTTTTCTTTTAAGATATTATTTTAAAAATTAAATGAAAATACACATTATTCATCCAACTTATAAATATTAACGCATATCTTTAAGTATTTAACATTTCAAAATCATCTAACAAATTACAGGTTCTCAGAATTTGTCCACTACAGTCAAAAGATCCATTAAATTCCTAATTTTCTTCGTATCATTTGTAAATACTCGTACAGTCGCAAATTTTGTCAAGCAACTGCATTATCAATACTTGAAACAAGTGTTGCTTTGAAGTAACCTGAAATGATACAGTTTATTAACAGTATAACTAAAACGTATAAAAATTATTACAGTTATGATGAGGAAATAATATATTTAAATAGCAAATGATTATATTTATATCACAAAAAACATTTCCCATTCATAACAATCTGAAGGTGCGAAACTTATTGATTTATATGTATTTAAAGCAGCAAAATTTCTTATCTTCTACAATGATTAGTACTCTTAGAGTTTTTAAATGAGTGTTAAGTCAAAGCATTAGTTTGATTACATTAGACCATCATATTTTAAAATAATTAATTATGGATAAATTCTAACTGAAATATAATCTTCATAACCGAAGCTAAATATCTAATTAAGTATTTAAATGTAACATGCTATTCTATGAGATGAAGATGATAATAAGATCTGTATAATGAGTGTTTTCTCAATGATCAGTAATAATTGACACTAAACGCCGAAACTGATAGCCTCACGTGTTTGTCCACAAAAAATTACATATAGTACCTAAACTTGTAAAACGTTGAACAAATTTATAGCTTATGTTTTCCATCAGTGTTCAGGCATATCCATGGATGATTAATCAAGAGAATAGTTAGAGAAAAGAAATTGGTGGTTCATTTGGACATCTTATGAAAGGAATAGGTGAATTAAGTCCGGTGGAACTCTGGTTGCTTAGGGCTTATGATACTAAGTCAAAAAGAAGACAAACTCTGATTTCTTAATGATTTTTCAGTTGAACTGGTGTTTCATGATGTTTGTAATGATTTTCCAGTTGGTGGAAACATCAATATTCGATAGTGATAATGAGATGAGGACAGAAGAAAGCTTCTAAGCTTCACATACAATACTGGGTAATTAATGTACTTGTAGTATGTATTAAAGGGTGTGGAAGAAGAACAATTGAGACACCCACATTATTCTGAAAAAAAAAAGTCAGTCTAACAATGTAAAGTAAGTAGCTTAGATAGATCTTTTCACTGACTCTGAACTCAAATCTGACTACTGTAGTATTATTTCATAAGGGAATTTTGAGCGAAGACATTATGTGTGCCTAAATTTCATATTTTATTATTATCTTAGTCATATATATTTTATAATCTAATTGATCATTCCCCATTCAAAAGGTTATGTTCCTCCTTTTATAGTGTAAGTTGAAATAGTATTTAGTGAATATCATAATCCAGCAATTGGTGACCCACATAGCCTGTACTGAATGCAGATTTCTGAGTCCTGACCAGACAATCAAAACTTTTATTCAAGATTTTCTTCCAGTACAAGACTAAAAATACGTTTCTATTTTCCAATTGAACTGTCATGTCAGGCATGTGTAAGGGAAAGAAATCTTGTACTGAATAAAAACAAAAGTATCTAACCGACTACCAAGTTGACAGCACGTGTGGAACGAAAAACAAACCATGCCATTTTTGGTGAGATAAAATTGGTGATCCATGAAATACGTATTAGTGCTTCCTCGGTTAATCTGATCAATTACA
Organism: Latrodectus elegans; assembly: GCA_030067965.1. Classification (NCBI taxonomy): domain Eukaryota; kingdom Metazoa; phylum Arthropoda; class Arachnida; order Araneae; family Theridiidae; genus Latrodectus; species Latrodectus elegans. The sequence continues at coordinate 22,557,482 of CM057813.1, forward strand.
ATTTTACCTTAGAAATATGAATACGAAACTTTCAATTTTAGTGACAAATTTCCGAAAACACGTAAAAGGAGGGTAGAATGTGGTATTTCAGAAAGAATTGATAAATATATTTTTGTTAATATGTAGGGCAAGAATATGTGTCCATTGTATGAAAAATAAATATGTAAAGATTATAATAAAGGTTAATGATGATCTTGGCGAATAATTGATTTTGGCTAGCGAATATATTTAGTAATGTAGAGTAGAGATTGTGCCATTATATCCTAATATAAGAAGGTAATGAAAACATTTCAATGTCAAGGGAGACCGGTGAAACGCATAAACTTTATTATTTGTTGCTGTTGTAGCAGTATGTTTTCATGTACCTAGCTCTGAAATGGGCTCTAACTGAAAGATAAAAGAAACCGGATGGAGTCTTCGTGATTTAGAATCAGAGCCCAAGTAGAATACCCCAATATTTGGTCTGCCACCCCCAGAGTTACCATTTCACATTGTGATCCCAACATATTTAAAGTGCCTCAGCCACCTTTACGGAACACGATAGATTTTAGCTTAAGTTGGGATTTGAACTCACTACCTTCAGATAATGAGACCGTCGCTGCCCATGATTTAATCAGTGACGAATTTGCAGAACGAAGGAAGACTGGTAGAAAGAGCTTTGATTTCGTGATGTATGAAAAGATAAATTAAAAAACTGATGAACTAATCATTTTTATAAATTAACTGAAGTTTTGCTACTACAGATAAATCACAAACAAGATGATCTTGTCTTTTATTGCATTTTGATTCAGGCTAGCCTTTATGAAGGGGCACTGATTTTAACGCATACCAGTGCGGTGAATATATTAAAACAATGGCACTGTCATTTATCATTGACATTTCTGTCGATGTGAAGACACAATAAGAAGACGTAATTAGGTACAATATAATTTCAAGTGTTTAAACCTAAGCGTGATAAGAATCTAATCATTAAAGAATGAAATCTGATTTACAAAAACGAATGAGGCACCTCATGATTTTGTTACTAATATAAGATATGAAGATTAGAGATACCTGATGCAGCTTATATAATTCAGAAAGTAAATGAACTAAAGGACCATGGATAAGGAAAAGAATTGTTTATGCAAGAAATATGAAAATTAAAAAAATAATTCGATGCAAAACTTTGCTTACAAAACAAATTCATTTTTTGAGATTTTCCTTTGTTAGAAAAAAAGCCACTAAAATCCTGGGATTTGAGATTTGTAGTTTCCAGGACGGAATTACTAGTCAGCATAAATTCAGCTTACTTTTTTATTCGATATATTTGGTGATATTGATACAACACTGAGCAGCTGCAGATTGGCCTTATTGACTTGCAACTAGATTTGTTTTGTTTGCTGTTCTACGGTTATTTTTTCCAAAAGGCTAATTACACCAAAATTGTTGATATAAAGCAGATTTGGAATCAGTATGTAACCAAGTAAAAAGTGGGGATCGGTTTTTCGAGCAACTGCACAGACATGCAGATAATTATCAATTCAATTGCCAGCCCGGCTAATTTAAAATCAGAAGATAGCGTAGGACTGCCAGAAAGTTTTAACATCATGATATTAATCACTTTTCACAAACATTTATCTGCTAAAAAGTTTCTACGCATGAAGAAATTTACTGGGAATGCTATTCATATTTGAGCATAGACAAATATCCATGTTTAAATAGCTCCTTGCATGAATGTTAACAGAAACTAATAACATAAAAGTTGGGTAATATCAAATTTTCATGTTGTAAAATGAAGATTTCAACATCCACTCTCATTTCTGATTTAGAAAATAGGAAAGTGAAATAGTGTACATTAGTTTTATTAAAAAGTTCTATAAGTCTAATTAGTTTTATTGATTAAAATTAAATATATTTGCATATACAGGGTGATTATAGAAAAAAAAAGCAACCCTCACATTTGGGTCCTTAACTATCATATCATTCACAAATCCTGAATGAAATTCATTTTGAGGAATTCTCTCAAGAATGATATGGCAAACACTAAAAAAGATGGAGTATCACACAAACAGTAACGGTTACAATGAGAAAAGTTTGAAAACTTCAAATAGCAATACCCAGTTTTGTATTGGAATACGATCTTCATACTGTAAAACGCTAGATAGAGCGTTGGAATCCCACACATACCTCTAGCACGAAAATACTAGAGATAGGCATAGAAAAAGAAAGCTGTGCACTAGAACATTTATGTTAATTTCATTTGCATCAAACCGCTATTTTGTTTGAGATCTCAGTCTGATTAGTCTTCCACAATACGAGAAAAAACCATCAAACATAAATCAGCATAAATCAAACATAAATAGCTTTTATGATTCATTCGGAAGGTTGATTCATTCCGGAGGTCTACAGTCATGACTGACGAAGTCACTCTATGAGAAAGAAAAGGCATTACGAAATGCGTGCAACTTGTGTTCCTTTCCGTCATTCCGAAGAAAATACCGCTTTCAGGGAAAGAACGAGGGAAAATCGTGAGAATTTGTTACCTGAATTGACAAAATTCCGAGAGCGCAGAGGCTTTGTATGTTTACCAGAGAAACCATGGATAACAGTGAGACAAGTACACAATCAAAGATGTACGGGACATGATCCATAAATTTGAAAGCACTGGTTGCACATAATATCAACCTCGATCTAGAATACATCTCGTTCTTGTGTAACCTGTGTGTTTCAGAGGTGCATCAGAAATACCTAGCATGACGACGCTAGTCATGACTGTGTTTTACGTGGAACCCGAAACATAGGCTTCTTCATTTCTTAATCTCTATTTGTGGAACACTAATCAGGCTAGGTTTGTTTGTCGCTCAACGGTCATTTTTTGCACAAATGAGTAATTACACCGGGACCTACGGTTTCAAGTGGATTCCGAACCACTAAAAACATCCATGCTCAAGGTGGGATTTGAACCCACGAACTGTTGAACAAAAGCTAATCATGCTGGGATCTCAGCCGAACAAACGGTGTGACGCAAATGATAGGAAAATTAATGTTCTTGTACACAGCAAAGTTCTTTTTACTTTTTATTTGCCTAGTTCCCAGGTATTTAGTGCTACATGTGCCATTCGGAATCTTCACCGAAAATCCTTCACCAATAAAACAGACTTGTGCCAAGACTAACGGACATCTTCGTGTCCAAATCCTCCCCCTCAGTTCCGCAAGTATTTAACTAAGCACAACTGAAGACTCGTTGTCCGAAGGTACTGGATGCCGTTTGTGATTAAATGCCGATGGTGACGGGATGCGTTAAAATTTTTGTAGGTCACTTTCCTTTTGGTCATCAAAAAGGGGAAAACATTGTTGTCTACTCTGTATATCTGTTTTTTTTCGTGTGTCATTTTTAGTCATTATTTCAGAACCACTCCAAAGATTCAACGAGATTATATTTACACAAAATATCAAGATTTATATAGTAATCTATATTGCTTTAAAGCACAGATCAGTCATTTTTAATTTGAAATGTATAGTAAAAAAATCATACACAAAAAATGAAAGGGAATTCGTAAGATTCATAATAAAGCAAATGACCAATGATATATCTGACATGACATAACAAAATTAAAACGAAGTATAAAATGTATGACGGAAATTAAAGTTAATAAGAAATTGATATGAAAATTTATGTTATTTTTAAAGCATTTTCAATGAAGATACTTAAGCAATATATTAGTTGCGGTATTCTGGTTGTTGTAAATATAATAATAAAAAGACTAGTGATTGTTATAATAATGAAATAATTACGAAATCAATTTTAACATTGAATACTAATGCTACAGCGTATTAATTTTTCTTTACAGGTTGTTTGTTATATAGAAAGGTTGTTTATTTCAAAAGTTTGCAATAATAGCTTTCAGATACTTATTTCAAAACAAAAACTTGCAATCCCATTTCTAATCGTTCAACTTTGCACATTTAGTTCGTTTCTGTTTCCACAATTACAAAAATATATTTGTACTTTTCTGATTTTAACGATTATAGATAGTTTAGGATATTATACTCCGTAACTATAAAGATGATTTATTAAAATTTATTGCCGTGGCATGTAAGTCTGTATTTCTAAACAATCTAAATTAGAGATTTTAATCATGGAAAAAATACATGACCTCTTTTCATATAAAAGCCATAAAAATGCTATATTTTTGAACTCATGCACATTGGTATTGATGTTTCACACACAATCGCGTTTAAAAAATATAATATTGCACCCAATGCATCATAATATATCGATGGAGGGGTCAGACATTGGTATACATTCAAATTTTATCCTTTGAATCAAAGTTCGTGGGCAGGTAGCAGTAAGCTGAGTAGTTAGAGACTTATCTATTTATAGGAAGGTAGTGAGTAGGAATCTTTTCTTAACCGAAAATCTATCGTGTTCAATAAATATAGTTGATACACACAAAATAGATAGTGGTCACAATGTCCTCCAAATGAAATGATACCGTCGAGAGTCTTCTGCTTAAACTTTGCTTCTGAATTTCGAAGACATCCTTCCAGATGCTTCCACTATTTGAGAGAGCCCAACTAAGGGGCAAGGAAGTATGTTGTAGCAGCAACAGTTCATAGAGTTGCTTCCCAACACGGGCATTTTTACATGAACAGTGTGGCTGACAAATCTCACCTCTGAGTAACAAATGAACCAAGAAGATAGCGTTGTCTCAATTTTTTAACTTAAAAATATACATTTTACACGAAAGATGGATCTAGTGTTATCTATGATTTACACTATGTCCATGACATTGGGCAACAAATAATTTATCGCAATGAAGGAAACCTCTCAAACATTTACCAGAAAATTGTGTTGAAAAACACTATTGTTTTTTAACAATAGTTGGAATTAAATATGAAAATTTCCATAATGGTCAGTTGGGTAATAAAATATAATTCACGTCTAGCATGCTCCCTATATAATCTATCTGCTCCATTTTCATTCGATTGTTTTCACATAAGATGAATGCCAATTGCATTACTCATTTTGGCCGGGAGTAAAGCTATGGAATTTCGAATCATTACAGCAAATATCAGATTTACTCTTTAAAAAAGTCTCGCATAATTATCAGAATGAATCACAATTCTAGAAGCGAAAGATTTAGGATAGGGAGGTGTACCATGAATCTATCTCGTGACGTTCAATGATGTCACACACCGCATACAAATAAAATGTAGAAATATTTTGTTATGGTCTGGAAGTGGACATAATAAGTAAAGATTTGTGATCTATAACGTACTTGCATGCATTGTAACTTAACGTGATAGAGATTTTTGATGATTAAAAAATATCGTATAATGTGGTTTTGTCTCTTTTCTTTATTTACAGTTTTTTAGGGATCAAGAAGATGTAACACGAAAATAGCTGAGAGTTCTTAAAGTTTTTGAAACACAAACGAAATCACTTTTTTCCCTAGCTTCACTAAAATTGCTTGCTCATGCGTAAAAAGAGCAACTAATAATGCGCATGCGTAAATATAAGATTTTGTTAATAGGATCATATTGTTTCTTAGGAACTACAAAAAAAAGCTCGAATAACAAAATATTTAATTGACTTGAATATATCTCAGAGAACAAAATGCTCGATATCAATAATATACAGATTTTAATGTGCTCGCGATGAAAGGAACAATATAATTCCAAACTGAAAGAAAATGCTGAAATTTGTGTAGAAAAATTGCCCGAAATTTATGGACGAACTCCATGTCAATGAATTCTGTATCGTCATTGAAAATTTCTGGGAAACATCTGAAAAATATTTTATAAAGTTCTATTGAATGGTAGATTGAACTTTGTGTTAGGAACTATGATTATTTATGCATTGGAGCAGCGGTCGCCAAAGTGATAATCCGCAAGATAATTTCGCTTTTACGAAGAAAAATGTGAAATATATTTATTCATCACGTTAAGTTAGGTTTTACGATGCCTTTAAACATAGTACAATTCATGATGATGTGTAAAAAATTATAAAAACGTTACTTCATAGAATAACGTTACAATAACTCCTACTAATGTAGTAGCATTGTTTTAAACACATACTTTGCCTAGTCTCGTTTAGCACTTTTCTAATGTTTCACTCAACTGTGTATCGCATATTTGTAGAAGCTGAAACATTTAAAGGTGGTTTTATCTACCGTACGTATTCAGTGCAATTACATTATATTTAACATTTTAGTTTTGTTACAAAGGAAGTTATTGTACATTAGTGTTTTTATTTTCTTCTGTACATTAGTGTTTTTATTTAGGCAGGTATGTGATCTTAAATCTAAATTATTTGCATACTTTCTTTTTTTTATTTGATATTTATCGGGATTTATTTTCTAAATTTTTTATATTCAATTAAATTAAACCCATAATAATTAAAAAAAATTCTTTCGAAATTCAAACAGCATTCAGAACAATAATATATATAAAATTAACACTGCACCGAACTGTGAACTGATCAATAAATCCTTCGCCATAATCTTCAATAACTACCATTCGGAAAAACGATGGTACGTAGGGAGAGACAATAAAAAAACGTAACGTATTAAAAAATATTTTCACAATATAAAATTTGGATTCATTGAAGAACATAACAGAAAACTGGATCTGCAGCTTCTCTGTATTGTACGAGGGTTACTAAAATTTTTGTGATACAATAAGGTTTTTAAAGTTGTACTTTCACAATTTTAGGTGTGTTCAAAGTAGTCTCCTCCAGCATCAATGCATTTTTGTAGACGAAATTTCCTCAGATTAAATGCCTGAAACCTTTTATTTCTTTGAATAGATGAATAAATGCATTTATAGTCACATCAATATCTTCTTCTGAATGAAAACGACGTCCACGTAAGTTCCTTTTTAGATTAAAGAATAAACAAAAGTCGCACATAGCTAGATCAGGTGAATACGGTGGATGTTCGATCACTTTATATTGTTTAAAAAACTCAACTGTTAATCCGGTTGTATGTGAATGTATATTGTCATTATGAAGCATTAGTCCCCTAACATTCAATTCTTGTAGAATTTCTGGAAGACATTTAGTGGTACACCAGTTTGCTGTTACTGTCTTCTTCAAACTTGATGGCATTGACCAATCGCGTACTTCTAAAGAAAACGGCATACATCATTTTTTCACTGCGCGTTGTTTTTTCACCATTGTCGGCGTGGGATCATCTTTAAAGACCCTTAATTTGCTTTCTGTACGTGCTGTGAACGTCTAAAAACGGTGTTTACGTTTCATCAGCAGTTACAATTTTTCAAATGATGCGATGGCCACCATTATTTAGCAATTTATTAGTTTCTTTACTGATTCTGATACGCTCCTCTTCTTGTAAGATTAAGGGGAATCAACGGCAAACTACTTTTTTCACATGTAATTCTTCATGAATGATTTTCTGTATGGCTGCGGATCAAATGTTAAGTTCCTTCTGTATCATTTGACAGGTACAGCGATTATCATACATTAACATTTTGAGAATGGCAGACACATTATCAGGGCTTACTGCCGACGGCAGCCTTTCAGTGTGTTCTTCATAGGAACAAAACTGCGACCTCTTCTAAATTCTCTAAATCATATGAAGAGATTAGCACGAACAGGAGATTCATCACTAAATGCTAATTGCAACCGTTGAAAGCATTCTCCTTGATTTAATCCTGTATTTAAATCGTAGAATATCATAGTGAGAACATGTTTTCACGTCAACTCCATTTTCTCTTCTGTTTAAAATACACTACTGGCCATTAAAATTGCTACACCAGGAAGAAATGCAGATAACAAAATGATATTTATTGGACAAATATACTAGAAATAACAAGTGATTAAATTTTCAACAAATTTGGCTTGTTAGATTCTGAGAAATCAGTACACAGAACAACCACCTCTGGCAGTAATAACAACAGTCATACGCCTGGGCATTGAGTCAAACGGAGATTGGATTGCACGTACAGGTACAGATGCCCATGCAGCTTCAACACGATGCCACAGTTCATCAACCGTAGTGACTTGCGTTTGGTGACGAGCCAGTCGCTCGGCAACCATTGACCAGACGTTTTCTATTGGTGAAAGATCTGGAAAACGAGCTGGCCAGGGCAACAGCCGAACATGTTCCGTATCAAGTAAGGTCCATACAATACCGACAACATGCGGTCGGGCATTATCCTGCTGAAACGTAGGGTTTCGCAGGGCTCGAATAGAGGGTAGATAACACACCAGATGTAGGGTGGTAACACACCAGAATTGTAACGTGCACTGTTCAAAGTACCGTCAAAGCGAACAAGAGGTGACCGAGACGTGTATCCAATGGCACCCCATACCATCACGCCAGGTGATGGGCCAGTATGACGATAACGAATGCACACTGACAGTGTGCGTTTACCACGATGCCGCCAAACACGGGTGAGACCATCATGATGCTGTACACAGAACCTGGATTCATCTGAAAAGATGACGTCTCACCATTCGTGCGCCCAGGTTCTTAGTTGATCACACCATTGAAGGCACTCTTGTCTATGACGCAGCGTCAAGGGAAGCCGCAGCCATGGTCTCCGAGCTGAGAGTCCATGCTGCTGCAAAAGTCGTCGAACTAACCCATCGATTCTTTATACTGTAAAAGTCATTTGATGTCGACTGACGCGAGCAGCAATACTGCGATAAGATAAACCGGAATCCCGGTACGTTACAATTCGACCTTTATCAAAGTCAGAAACGTGCTGTTAAAATACTATGTATTTTAAAATTAACCCGTTATTTTTATTTTGTAAATTCTCGTCTGCGCGTATCTCACAAATTTCAGAGTAACCCTCGTTTGTTCTGGTATAATGTAGCATTAAAAGATTCGAATATTGAAAGCCATTCCTATTCAAATCATCCGGATTTAGCTGGAAAAAAACTGCTAGATTATTTTGAAAAAAATACATGAAAATACGCAAACCCAAGCGACACTTAAGGAAAATGACCACGGAAGACAAATCACAACTAAAGGCTTCTTATCTCATGGTAAAATAAGATGACAAAATGCAAATTCTCGTACACAATTAGAGAACAATTAATAAAGACTTGCATGTTAAAAAGTCTTGAAACAGATTCTAGGAAAACAGGCTGTTCAGAAATTGAAAATTATTCCTATATGTGCCAATACTATTAAAAGCAGAATGATTATATGGCCAAAGATATTGAAAATCAGATAATAAAAACGATGAAAAACTGATCACATTATTCAATATAATTAGGCAAATTTATGAACATTACAAACATCCTCCTTCTTTGTTTTATGCAGTTGTATGAAAGATAGAGTTATATGAAGATTTACATTGTTCTCTTAATTTAACGGTAGAACAACCACACCTAAGACAGTTGATGCTTTTAATAGTCATTTTTAGCAACATGAATTTGACTTAAGAATGTATGTAAATATGTACAGACAGCGCTACAAATATAACTGGTAAAGAGTGTTGCCCCCCCCTCCCCCATGCTTTTTATCTACACAGATATAATTTTCGCAGAACTGCCCATATAATTAAATGACATTGAAAATATAGAGGAAATTCGACACACAGTACTCGAATATTGAATATTCTAGGTCTTGTGTGAAGAAATGGTTTTAAAATTATACTCATCTTCTTCGTCACGCTGAAGTGAGCTAGCTGTTGAGCGCCACAATGCTGATCCAATTGATAACCTTGCGGGAAAGATTCATATTTTTCCAGGAACAAAATCAAACTTTACAAAAATTCTTGTCCTACAATGAATGGCTTTGAAAGGTTGAATATCTGGCAGACAGTTTTTCTCTGTTAAATAAACTAAGCATTTCCTTACAAAGACAACTAAATGACATGTTCACACTACAAAATAAAATGAGCGCGTTTCGAGATAAATTATTTCTGTGTCAAAAAGCGGTTGGCTCTAGATGATCGGGAAATGTTTTCTAATTTTGATGAATACGTTAATGAAAATTATATTAACCAGAAAGTATTAATCAAAACTAAATAGCACTTGAAATCGTTTACAGAATATTTTCTAATAATTATACAAAAAATGAAGATCTTAGACATGGTAACACGTATTCCATTTGCAGCGCAAACTGAAGATAATAATTTAATCAAGTATCTAAAGGAAAGCCTTATCGACCTTAGTCCAATGGAACTCTCAAATTTAAATTTCATTGAACCACATCGTAATTTCAGTTTTGTTTTTCCATGAAAAGTATATGCCCATTTTTTTAGTACACAGTTGATAAAATTCTAATTCAATAACTTACTTATATGAAAAGACATTTTCATCTGTCAAAGACCACATGGTACCGATCTCAGCTTGAAATAAATACAATTCTATTCCTTGCAGTACAACACTGGATCCAAATATCCATAATCTTATTTCATGTAAGCAGGAACAACCACTGCACTAAAAATGTATACATAATGTTAAAAGTTCTATAGATATTAAACGATTTTTAACTGTTTTGTTTCTACAGTTTTTGTTTGTGTCAATATGATTTATTAATAAATATTTTATTATGTGGTTACAATTATTATTTATTAGTTTTATTAATGAAATACATTTCATGTGTTCTTTGATTGTTTTCATAAATATGTTTAACACTTAAAGAAACCAAATTAGTCGTCCGCGGGATTTAAATTACACATTTATTGGTCCCCGAGTTCAAAACGTTTGGTTACCGCTGCATTGGAGTATTTGCAAACAATTCTTAAAATATCGGCTGATAATACTTCGGTTTGATTGCATGAATCCCATGTTAACTAATAAAAATAATCTTTTGTCCGAGAACTCTAGTGTTAATACAGTGCCACATATCGCAAGTAAAAACACCCGAGTCTTAATTTCATTGATTTTTGATTACAGAGTGGTCGATGCCCTTAAAAACAAGGCCTCAATAAATTCCTTTATTCACTGCTGGCCACACAAATTCGAATATCGAGAAATACAAGAGACACCGCAATAAAATTTTTTGTAGATAACATGTTGACGAAATATCTAATCATTAAATTTATAGACTCCTGAGTCAAAATCTGTAACCAGAAAAGCCGCTATTATTGAAGATCACCGCTGCAAACGCCTCGGTATTGATTCAAAAAGACTTCGGGTGTATTCTTGGGGTACAGCATACAAAGCAACGTCAACACGTTGCCAAATTTGATCGGGTGTAGCAGCTGGGGATATAATCTGTCAAATGTTGAGCAACCATGGACCACATGTTTGCTATGTGCCAAATATCCTGCAAGCAAAGCCGGCCAGCAAAGCAATTCAATCTTGCGATTGACGAAGAACCCGTACAAAATGCGTGCCACGTGTGGTCACGCATTATCCTGTTGAAACATGGCTGTCCAAAAGCCCTGGAGGAAGCTTGGAAGGACAATATCACTAATTTTAGAAATTGAAAAATTCAGTGCAAGTCTTTAGTTTTTGAAATAACCGCCCATTTTCAGACACAACATTTAATAGCTTATTCGTTTCAGAAAAATCAAATAAAAGTGGTGAGGTAAGGGAGTGAGGTATTGTCCAATGTTTGAATTATTTCAAGGAAATTATATGTTATCATGGTTTCTTCAGCCTATGTAGCTATTTTACTATAACTTCGACAAAGTTATAAACCTCTGTAATTCTATAAAATTCGTTTTGTCCACGAAATTTAAATTTAAGACTTAAACTTCAAAAGGTGTGCAGAAAATGTGCAAAAACACAGAATGAAGAGAATTCTTGCTTTCAGTACATAACTTTATAAGCAATCTGGTACTTCAACTGAACTAAAAGGATAGAAACAAGAGTTGAACAAGACAAAGTTTTTAACTGAAATGAATCGATTACAAAGCAGTTAATGGGAGAAAAATTTCAAGTCAGAGCTCCAGGAGCTACTGCATCGCTTCTTTATTGCTCAATGGTTGTTAATGTTCGCATAACATGGTTAAGTAGACTAGGAGCTACACAATTTGGAATGGATTCTCCTCAACTTTTATCTATATCGCTAATCCCCAGATGAGAATTGAATCCAAGAACTACAGACTAGACCGGTAACACACCATTTGGTTAGATACTCGACATATTAACTTTAAAAAAACGCAATGATGACTTATTTTGAACTTTAAATTTTTATTGATTTCGTTTTCGCAAATATTCAAACACTTAAATTTAACTCTACATATTTACTTTTGTTGTTTTATTGTTAATTTAACGTCATTAATGTATATAAACATTTAACGTTTGTTTTCATGCGTGGAATACAATTTTTAAATATTCTTTGTTGCTCTTCTCTAGATAATTTTATGCCTGCTTTACTCTTAAATTTCATCAGTAAATAATTAATATTTTTTTGTGTTTATAAAATTATTTTATTAATACGACAAATTTTATATATTACCTAAAATTCTATCAAATTAAAGTTTTTAGTCTACATTATTATTCTAGTCAGCACAATCCAAATCAAGGCCACGGGCTTCTTGCGGCCTCCGCTCCATCTTTGTGTGGCCCGTGGTTGGGTTTTTAATATTATAACAAAAGAATAAATTTTTCAAATTTTTTCAAATTTAGTATAATTGATTGTATTTTTATATGGTATTATAAATAATTAAAATATAGAATCGTATTTGTACGTATTATTTGGGAGTACCTTACCGCCTTGTGTCTAGGGTCTTATTCACAGGGCGCCTTTGTTTGTCAGTACTTAAGGTCGTTGCGCAGAATAGCAAAAGCTGCATTATTTTTCAAACACCGCAAGATATTCGACATTAAAATTGCAATCGATTGATTTATTAGATGGCATTCCTTATTAACCAAAACCATGGAGCGAGCGGTCGGAGAGTGAAACAACATTTGCCGTCCTTTATTTATTGGTTGTCATTTGACGGAACGAGTGTTGTATAGTTGCTATTCAGTTATCGTAGTATTTGTGTGTACACCTTCATTTATATCGTTTATTAATTTAAACTTGTGATTTAATTACAGATTAAACAGAACTCTACTGTGCAAAATAACAAGCCTCATTATGTCTGTGAAAAAGAGAAAAGTAAGTGATGAAAATCGTGCATTTAATTAAAAATCAAAATTCAACTATCTGATTAACATAAACAACAATAAAACTCAGTATGACTATTTTTCCGATTGAGTATTGTCTTTGAATAAGGAATAGAATGTGAAACGGCACTATACTACTCTGCATGAAGAAAAGTATAAAAAACATCGGTGAATCAAGAAAAAGTATTGTAGCTGAGTGTTAAAAAAACTTAAAACATCACAGAAGTATGTTCTCAAAAGTACAGATAATGAACAAACTTTTTTTTTGTCTGAGTCTTATTAAATATCTATACTATTGTATAATTTCTATACTATTGTATACTATTGTCAAAGCAAAAAGAAAAAAAGCAAAAAAACAGTGATGGGATTGTAATGAAGAAATGCGCAATTTCAATCGCTCAAAGCTTTACGCAGCCATAGTTTGAATCTGCAGCATTATCTCCCCAAACAGTGGCGCAACAAGTAGATGATTTGGGCGAATATGTTTCAAAAAAATTATGTCATTACATTTTCGATTGTGAATACTACTTATTTGTTTGAATGCAAGCACCGACCAGACAGATATCAATCAATTATCAATATTTGCTCGTTGGATGGTTGGTTGGTTGGTTTTAATGGCGCAAGGTTTATGTAAGGACAAGTAGCGCCAGACATAGGTCGTCTTTATCTCTTTTCCCTTTTCAAACCATTAAAATCTTATTATATTAAAATACCAAAATAAAATATAAATATGTATACCATCTAAAATGTATAAAATTTAAAAATTGGATAAATTTTAATTTAAAAGCTTCTAAAATAAGATAAAATTCATAAAACCAATTACTTTTATAAACGCAAAGAGAACAGGGAAATTAGAGAAGAGGACAGATCACTGGGGTACCTACGAATTGTGATACCCGTGTTTACCTAAACAAGGTAAACCCTCTGAGGGGTAATATTTGCTCGTTGCTATTACGGATATTTTACAAAAATATTTTACTATTACGGAAGAAATGTTAAATTTTATACCGATGACCGGAACAACTAAAGGCACTGATATCTAACCATCAATAAAACTGTCATAGTTTATGGAGTATTTCAAAACTGTTTTTGCATATTCAATGTTGAAGCAAAATGTATGATGGGAACAGTGACAGAATTCGCGAGACTTCTTAAATAAACTGTCATTAATTGCCCGTTGTTTCACTGCATTAGGAAGCCTTATGCGGAAAATCTTTATGCCTAACGAATGCCATGGAAGTTGTTGTTAGAATACCCAATCATATTAGAGCCGGAAACAAAGTCTTAAAGAAAATCTCAAGATTTTTTAAGTGAAAGTGTTGCCAAGTATTGAGATTTGTTATTTTACTTTGAAATAAGACAACTTAGTTCTAGGCAGTGCATTGAACTCTTTTTTTACGAAAAAGAAATACATATTATTTTTAAAAGATGAAATAAAATCAGACATTTCTTAACTGCAAAATTGTATGCAAGATACTTTATTCTAGCATTTTTAATAGATATGGGCAAACACGTGACCGAATTATATTTGAATTTACAAGGCTAAGGATACAATATTTCTAGATTGTATGGATTTGTGAATGGTTTTAGAATTAAATTAAAATTGTTCAACACATCACTAGAGCAGAAGGAATTTTCTTTTTTACCAAGTTGCAAGAACAATATGGAAAATTTTAATGAATGTACCTTTAAGAATCACCTGATGTATATTGACGATGTAATTATGGAGTTTGAGCAGCGATTTGAATATTTTGAAGAATTAGAGAGTGATATATCACTTTTCACTCACCCATTAACAATTGCAATTGAAAGTGTAAGCACTGATTATCAATTGGAATTATGTAACCTAAAATCACAGACCCCTTTACAAGAACAGGACAGAGCCTGGAATAGATTCGTTAAAGCTCCTCGGCGAGCGTCTCCCCAAATTAACCAATCTTGGCTATAAAAAAAATGGGTTCGATATGTGTGTTATGGGCAGTAACTATCTTCGTAAAATTGTGTATTCCACAAAGAATTTTATAAAAACTAAATATAGATCTTCAGTGTCCGATAACTCACTTAGACACGTACTGCATCTGGCAAAATCTAATATAAATGTTGATACTGAGAGGATTATAATAGACAAATTAATGAAACGCTAACACAATTTAGTGTAACAGTCACATAGTAACTATATTAAACTCTAATAAATCTTTTCTTTCAAAAATGTGTTTTTTATTTGTGCGGCCCTCCAATCTATTCAATAATTTGTATTACAAAGCGATCAAATTTCATCTGGACAGCCCTGCTCTAGCCTTATTGATACCTCAGCAGGCTACAATGAAATATCTCAATGCGATTTCCCCCCCCCCTTAAAAGGAAAAATTACCTCCTACCATCAAAATAATTTCAAATACAAATTTTAGATGAGAAAAAATTCTGCTAAATTTTAGTTTTTAAATAGCGTAAACAGAAATCTCTGCGCTAGCATGTTTTTATGAAGGCGACGAAAATACAATACTTTGCTCCTTTTGTCATACAAACTTCAAGCCTATGGCTTGGTGCTCATTTAGTTAAGCAATGTAATGGTCACTAGTATACATAGCAGTGAAACTTTACACAAGAAACTATTGTGAACAAAACGTGGTCGCAGTTAATTTTAAATGAATTTACTATTTCTGAAAAGAAGTTTTTGCCCACTTAATCTTCCTAGTCTCTCTTACTTTGCTTGCACAGCCAAGATATGTATTGAACTTTGATCAAAATTATTCTTCAAAATTAAGATCATTAAGAACAGATGTAATTTTTACACTGCTACTCGAATTCAGAATAGAATGAGAAATTTTATGCAGTCATATCAAAAATATAACAAATTGTGACATTCATCACTCATTTTTCAGATTAGCTAACTAGAATGAGAATTTGTGTTTTAAGACTAATTTATATATGATTACATTTGATAAAAATTGGTTTACTAATCAAATTAAAAACACTTACTCAATCATATTTGTTACTTTTAAACATATATTACTTATTTCATTTTTGGATATTTTCTATCAATACCAGATGAAATGATATTGATATACTTAAAATATAAAAGTTATGTTTCATTTATAGACTAATGCATGCTTTCAATTCAACCGCGAATGTTAATCTAATGTGTCTGTGTGTATCATAAATATTTAACTTACTTTCCACTTTAAAAAATCTCCCATTGATAAAATTATTCCCTTAACTACTTACTACAAGAAATAATATTCATTGTTTGTAAAAGTATTGGCCTACACCAAATTTACTGAATGTGGATAAATAGAAAATATATTCAAGTACCTTTGCGTTCTTTAAAGCCACTTAATTGTCGTTGCATCAAGTAAAATCCCATGATAGCTTGGATGAAAAATTCTCTCCAGACACAAATAGTTTTAAAAGAGAATTCTTCATCCGATGTTAAACTTGATACAACACTTTAAGCTCTTTCAACAATGTTTCAAATTTTAACATTATAAAAATGTTACATAATTTATAAACCAACTTTTTTAAAATAAATCAATCTACTAAGCAAACATAATGCTGTGAAAACAATACAATGTTTGCAAATAAAAACAGAATTTGAAGTGAAAATTACAAATAATTGGTTATTTAAAATTAGTTTTTTAAATATAATAAATAATCTTCACTTACTTCAAAGGATTCTTGTAGAAAACCAAATCGATCAATTTATTAGATAAAACATAATGAACTTGTTTAAAGGAAGCAAGATTTATTTGCGGCATGCAGAGAGTCATGTACTAGAAAATAAAATAAAAATAATCCTTTATATCTATTAAAATAAAAATGAAACAAGAATGCATTTAATAATTTTAAATTGAAATTAAATTCTGACACTGTTTTAGCTTTAAAAATATTTTTAAAAACAATTTTTAAAATAAAAAAAATATTGTAAATATTAGACATGAAAGACAAATTTCTCTTAAAAAAATTTTAAAAAATGAATTTCTAAATAACGCTCTACATTTCTAACAATACTTTTTTTATAATTTGAAGAAGTTTTCATTTGTGACGAAAGCTTTAATACTTGCAAGTCTCCGATATGTTTTTGTCTATGAATTTAAAGTATACAAAAAAATGAATATAAGTGGATGAGATTTATTGGATAAGGATTCCAAGCAGCTAATACTCTAAGCACAATTATTAGTATAAGCAACTTTTTTAAACATTTATTGCGTTTTTAACTTTTTTATATCCCAGAAGTTATTGTATAAAAATATTTACATTCGGAAAACGTGATTAAATATCATAAAATTTTTATGTTTAAACTACATAATGAAATTTTATTATACGATTCCTTTTTAAGAGTACTATTATTTCCATATGTTCTTTTTCAATAAAAGTCACAGTAAATTTGCATTTTCATACGTAAAAACACAAGTTATGAAAGATTAATCAAGAAAAAGGAAAGTTCTTTGATTCTAAAGTTTTATATCCAATGTTTTGCATAAAAATGCCCTGTAAATTAAAAAGTCCTATACTTAACATTTTAAAAATACGAATTATTCGTACTCTCAGGATGTTTATAAAAACTATATCTCATATCACAAGTAATTTATGTAAATTCAATAAACCAATATTTCTTAATAACTTGGTTTAACAATGAATATGCTATTTGTAAACCAAACTTATTTATAAGAAGCCAAAATTTAGCATCGTAATGCCGTAGGTAGCAGAACAGAAACAAATTCTTGTCAAAATTATTTAACTGAATAAACATACAAAAGTTAACTTACGCAATCTAAAGATTTTATTTATAGCTCACACCTGTTATAATATAACATCTGCACCTCGCATCAAGGTTGGAACAAACAATGATACACTTTCTATTTGAGGGTGGGATGTGCCTTCCTCAAACACGTGCTTTAATTTGAGACAGATACATTTAATTATGTTGCACATGTTCGATTTTTCTCCTGTGTACATGCTAAGTAAAGCACACCAGCTAGTTTCATTAATCAAATTTTCCCGAAACGAACTCTTTTTTTTTCAATTTTTATAATATTACTAAGATTTATTTCCCGATATGATTCTTTTTGCATTTTTATAACAATAGAAAGATTTAATTCTACAGGTTAAAGAATACAACAAAGATGAAAGATAACAAGGTACACAGTGACAAAAGACTAGAAAATGCGAAGACGAGCTCAGACTTCCACCTAAGTGTGAAACGAATAATATCAAGTAACAAGTTTTGTTTACTTTTCAATCTATTTCTAGAAAGATGGAACTGAACTTTCTGTTAGAATGGTGTACTACAAATTGGTAATATCAATTTACTGACAGTGATCCCCTATATATTTTAACTTTTTAAAACAGATGAAGAACCGTAAATCATTTTATTATAATTTAGTTGCTAAATACACAAGTCGAAAAACATACTTGTCACAAAGAGTAGGAAAATGACTCTTCAGCGTATCAGTGAGCCTTTAGAAACATGCAAATCAGATTTTTTTTAAAAATGGTTTAATATACACGTCAGCATTAATTATTGTTTACTTGCAACACGATATACTGCTGTTATGCGCGAATAATTTAACAAGACGAAAATATTATTAAAATTTCACGAAGTTTGAATGAGATTGAGTAATATGAATGCGAGAAATTTAAATGCACGGCATTGCAGAAAGATTGAACAGAAATGCATTCACAACGCATAGTTTATTGGCAGACGTGCTCAAGATGGAATGTATTGCTACAATGAATGTTCGTATGAGTAAGCGGAATTCAATGTGACTTGAATCTGTTGCAAATTATCGAGCTGCAATAGGCACAAACTTCTAAACATCAGTTACTTTACAGACATTTCCCCTCGCTTTGCAGCATGTGGCTGTCACTATGCAACTCAGCCACAGTAAATCCCTACAGGGGAAAGAGAAGCGCATCTTCCTTATCCGATGGGGAATCTAGTCTACTTATTATTTGGAAGCGGTCGTATGAAGACCGTATTGTCACCAGTGTATTATGGTGTGCAACTTATTTTTATGGAATGTAATCATAAAAATTGTTATTTGTTAATTGTTATTGTTAAAATAAAATATTAAATGCAACAGGACTTATTAATGAATGCTGATAACACGCAACAAATAATGTATCGCCATATCTTGGTGACCCGGACGTGATGGTTTGAATTATTTGAAGGTTTTTTCAATGCACTAGAGAGCTGAGATTTGAGGTAGGCCCATTTTTCACTTATTGAAATTTAATATTTTAAGATAATAGATTTAGAAAGGTTAAAGAAAAACGTAAAATTTTAAGAACTTCATTAACGAAACATTTAAATAAAATCGAAACTACATAAGTTAAGGAAATCTCAAGTGAATATTCTATAATAAAACAAAAAGGGAGGAGCTTCGTAGTTTAAAAGCTCAACTCGCAGAAAAATTGAATGATTTAACAAGGGCCGATGAGGAAATACAATATAAAGATAAAGGTATGGCAGCGAAATTGAAAATCGAAAGTCAATTAGAAACTATGCGATATAAACCGCCAAGCGAAATAAATGCAAGCAGAACAAGCGATCAAATTACAAGTGATAATAATGATTCAATGCAATTCGCGCAAATGTATAATTATCCCTTTAGAACTGAAACCAAAAATGTAAAACTTCCGAAATTGAACATACAAACATTTTATGGAGAATGTAGCCAATTTTTAGATTTTTGGAACTAGTCGCGATACACAAATAATCATTCTCTTACAAAAACTGAAAAATTTACTTATTTAAAATTTTATCTTGGAGGAGTTGCGCTACGTAAAGTTAAAGGATTTTCCCTCACAGATCAAAATTACGATGCGTCAATACAATTAATAAAGGATAGATTCGGTCAAACAGATATAATTATGTCAGCACATATGCTCAAACTTTTAATAATAGAACTAGTTAAGTCTTGCTCTAATATTATTGGCTTAAGAAAAATGTATGACGCCATTGAAGTCCAAACAAGGTCATTGCAATCCTTGGGAATAGCTGCTGACACATTCAGTAATTTATTGTGTCCTATAATTCTGCAAAAATTGCCCGATTATGATCGTCAGTGTAAAACCGATAAATTGTTTAACATCGTAAAATTAGTAGAATTTATAAGAAAAGAAGTTGAATATAAAGAAGAGTCATTAATATTAACTAATCGGAGAACTTTTAACGCAAAGGAATATCCCTTTCGAAACAAAAACACAGATCAAAATTACCCGAATGAGCCTCATATCTCGAACTCAAGGAGAAGCAACACGAGCAATAAATTTAGCAGCGGGACGGTCTTAGCACTCAAGTGGGTAATAAATATCCCTGCGGACCTCGGAAATACGAACCGAGCGCGCCACGTGTGTGTAAGCGCAACTTTTATAGAATAGAAAATAACCGAAAATGTAATTTTTGTACACAAAATCACATGAATCATGATTGCTCACAAAGTGTTAATGATAAAAAGAAAGCTTTAAGGTCAAAGGGTCTTTGTTTCATTTGTTTTCAAAATCAGAATAAGAAAATTTTGCGACCGTAATTATCTAAAATTTAAAATGTGCGGTTCTCAATGTCACAACTTCCTGCTATGCGGGGAGAGGGGTGAATGTTTCGCTGAGGATGTTTCGGTTTCAGTCCAGAAAAGGGATTCGAAACAAGAAGTGGTCTCGTTAATGGTTTCATTTACCGCCAGGGAACTTAATGTAAACAGAGCTTCGCATAACTCTGTTTTGCTAAAAGCTTTCTCGGCTTTAGTGAAATCGAAAGAAAGTAGCTTACAGTTACGATGCATGTTAGACGGCGGAGCATAAATCATTTATTTTAAAAGTAGCCGACGCATTAAATTTGAAGGTTATTAAGAAGGAGCCTTTAATAATTCATACATTTGGATCTAAAAACTTCTGAAAAGTGAATATATAATTTGGTTGAATTAACTTTGGTAATGATCTTTAATACTATGCAATGAGTAAAAATATATTTCAAAGTGATTGATTCGATTACTTTGGCAAAAATAAGAATTCCGTCAAAATTCGTGAGGAACATTGCTTTTGAAAAGAGAATTCAATTACTTGATGTTAATATTACAAAAATAAATTCATAATTTAATCGGTTCAGATTATATCTCAGAAATATTAGGCGACAATGTTGTAAGACTTACTAAGAGATTAATTGCTCAAGAGAGCTTATTTGAATACTTAATTCAAAGTAGGGATGAAGATTCTAATAGCCAAGGGGTATCTGTGAATCATTTAATATTAGAGAATGAAGGATTAGATTGCGATAGGATAAAAAAAAATTATGGCTATTGGAAACCATTGGAATTAATGGTGATAAGGAAATGTCTCTATCAGACAAGGACATTTTGGAAACCTTTAAGAAAAACACGACATATACAGATATAAGATAAGAAATAAAATTGTCATGGGAGGTTAGTAATAAGGAATTAAGCAATAGTTATGAAATCGCAAAACGTTGTTTGTCCAGTTTAACTTGCTCATTAATCAAAAACGAGGATTTATATTCTAGGTACGATACAATCATTAACGAACATTTAGGGGATGGCATTATTGAAATAGTTGGCTCGAATTCAGATCAAAATGTAAAAACTGGTTATTTCCTCCTGCATCACGCATTCGTGCGCGAGAAAAAATATAGTTCTAAGGTTAGGATAGGATTCGCCGCTTCATCTTAAGGAAAAGGCGAGTTGTCGTTAGATGATTGCTTAGAATGCGGGCCAAATTTAAACCCCGATTTATTAAAAATAATTTTGAGATTCAAATTACACAAAGTGGCATTTTGCGCAGATATTCAACGTGCATATTTAGAAGTGGGAATAGCTGTACAAAATAGCGAGTTTTTAAAATTTTTATGGTTAAAAGATAAGGGTCCTAATCTCAATCTCAGCCCTCAAAACACTTCAACATTTAAATATAAGAGAGTAACGTTTGGTATCAAATGCAGTGCCTTTTTACTTATGCAAACATAATACTACATTTGGAAAGGTATCAAGGTAAATATAATGAAGCATGTGAAATGCTTTAAGAGCTTTACGTGGATGACCTAACAAATGGAACTTCTAATGTTAAAGATGCTAAAATTAATTAATCAAATAATTTTAATACTAAGTGAAGCTAGTATAAACCTTCGCCGATGGACGACGAATTCCTCTATTCTTGATGAATACCTCAAGCATGCTAATATTGATTGTCGAGAAACATCAGCGGACCAAGGTGGTGTGCCATTAAATGTTTTAGGTCTAATTTGAACAATGAAAATGATCCAAATTAAATATTGATCAATTTGAAAAGTTTAAAAAAAAATAATAACAAAGCGAATTATTCTCGCGGCATGTGGTATGTTATTTGATCTTATCGGCTTAATGAACCCATTCAAAATAAGAATGAAGTTGCAATTACAGGATTTGGGAACTAGGCCTGCAATGGGACGAATGTGTTCCCCCAGAAATGGAAACAGCATTTTTGTATTGCTTAAGCGAAATGGAAATTGTAAGAAACTTTAAATTCCAAGTTTACATTTTCATGAAATCAATTGGGAATCTTTAGAGGTCCATATATTTTCTGACGCCAGACCTAAATGTTATGGATCAGTATGTCATTTTCGAATGAAGCACTCAGATGGCTATGAAACGAGATTCGTTCTGTCGAAATCACGTTTAGCTCCATTAAAGAAACTTACACTCCCGCGGTTGGAACTATTAGGGACCTTAATTTCTGCACGCATGGGACATTATCTGCGAGACACTTTTCCCCAGTTACGCAACAGTAACATGCATTATTGGACAGACTCACAAATTTGCCTTCATTGGATCAAGGGAAACACTAATGAGTAGAAGCAATTCATCCGCAATCGTGTTTTGGAAATTAAAGATAAAACAGATCCGAGCAGTTGGCATCACTGTCAGGGAAAGACTAACCCTGCTGATAAACTCACAAGATCAATTAAGGCTCAAATTCTTGTGAATGATAGTATATGGTTTCATGGACCTTCATGGCTTCTGGAAGGTGTCTTCTCATGCATAGATACAGGCTCTAGACTGGATACTTTGCATTGTATAGAAGAAGAAATGTAGCAGTGTCTTTTCAAACGAATATTGAAACTTTACAGCCTTTACTGAAATTGGAGGACTTCAGTGAATTGAACAAGGTTTTTAAAATCACTAGTTACATATTAAGATTCATAAAAAAACTGTAAACCAAACCCACGAACGAGAAACTGGAGTTATCACTGCGAGTGAACTAGCTAACGCTGAACGATATTGGATTCGTACTGTGCAGCAAAATGAATTCGAGAAAGACAACCGCCAAATTCCCTCCAGTTCCAAACTTTTTACTCTAAACCCAGTTTTGGACTCCAATGATTTAATCGTTTTAAAAGGAAGACTCCAGAACTCTGAATTCAATCATCAATCCAAACATCCAATTACCATCCCCTATAAATCAAGATTCACAAATTTTTTGATAGATATGGAGAATAAAAACTTGTACCATTCAGGTGTCTCCGATAAATTTACCCAATTGAGAAAACGATTTTGGATCATTCGCGGTAGACAAGATGTAAAAAATTTTCTAAACAAGTGTTTTAAATGCAGACGATTTCAAAACAAGCATGGAAATGAAACTGTAGCATCACTACCTGCCAACAGAATCAATGAAACTGATACTTTTGAAGTGGTGGGTATTGATTTTGCGGGCCCTCTATACTCAAAAGACCGAGACATGGTTTATATAGCCTTATTTACATGCGCAGTAACACGTGCCGTTTACCTCGTAGTTGTCTCTGAATAAAGTGCAGAACATTTTCATTTGACATTTAGACGTTTCATTTCCAGAAGAGGAATTTGTCGCATTGTTAATTCTGACAATGCAATGACATTTAAAATTGCTGACACTGAACTTAAACTCTATGCAAACATAACTGAATCTGATATGCAGAATTATTTTGAAAAGAAAGTAATTAAATGGCAGTACATTGTTGAACGTACTTCATGGTGGGGTGGTTATTGGAGAGAATGGTTCGAATAACTGAAGTTGCATTAATGAAAGTTTTGCAAAGGGCATTAGTTTCCTTTGAAGAATTAGGAACTATTTTGGCAGAAATTGAGGCTATAATTAACTCTCGTCGTTTAACTAATACTTATAATGAACTTAATGAACTATTGTCTCTCACAACTGCAAATTTCTTAATTGGAAAATCAACGACATTACCAAATTTGTCAGATAATCGAAATTACAAATTCTTTTTCGGTAAAAGAGATTTAATTAAAACATTTCTTTATAGAGAAAAAATCTTAAATATTTTTTTTTAAAAGATGGAAAGGTGAATATCTTCTTCTATTAAGGGGGTGAAAATTTCTCCAAATCTGTCAATGTAAAATGTATATATAAGGTAAATGATGTAGTTTTAGTAGGTGAAGAAAAGGACTGATGTGGATGTTGGCCAAGTTACTGGAAGTCCATAGAGGCAGAGACAACCAAGTAAGAGTTTTTTAACCTTAACGACTCCGTCAGGAGTCATAAAACGTCTCGTACAGATCTTGTATAATTTATAAGTCCAAGAGTAAATTGAAAAATTTGTTTAAAATCGGGGAAGAACCTTTATTATTGTTTGTGCATTGTAATAATTAATTGTTAGTGTTATACAATTGGGTATATTTTGCTTCAAATTCATATTTTTTAAGTATTCAATTTATTTTGTAATGTAAAATTTTAAAAATTTTCTATATTTACGTATATACATTTTATTATGTGAAGTGGTATATTTTTGGCTGATTCTTCGTCGGTGCGGGATGATGTGGAAACTCAGCCCCAGTAAATCTTTACAGGGAAAAGTGAAGCGCATCTTCCCTATCCGATGGGGAATGTAGCTCAGTTATTATTTGGATGCGGTCGTATGAAGACCATATTGTCACTAGTGTATTTTGGAGTGCAACTTATTTTTATCGAATAAAATCATGAAAATTGTTATTTGTTAATTGTTAAACTAAAATATTAAAGGCAACTAGACTTATTAATGAAAGCATATAACACACAACTAATAAGTATCGCCACAGCCACTGTCGCTTAAATAGCACCAATTACGACATGAGGAGTGTCCAGCAACAACTGATTGGAATGCGAGTTGTTGTAATTGCAAAATCCCTGTACATATCCAAGAATTCTATCAATTAGGTGGAAGAAGCAACGTGGGAGTCTTCAAAATTTAGAAGCAGCGGGAAAACAGAAGAACCCCAAATTTTGACATGCTTGCACAAGTATTATTTCACTAGGAGAAGATTGCAACCACGACCTATTTACCGCGAGCACCGTAATAGAATTTAGTAAACACAAATGACATCTCGGCTTAGTTGGTATTTCATTTCATTACTTTCCCATAATGAGAATAACGATCCAAATAACCAAGCCATTGCGGCCTCAGAGAAAACAGTGGAAATCAGTTGTGCTTTAAGAAAAAGTTTCTGTATATAAATAAATGGTGGTCGTCGGTAGGTTAAATGGAAACAGCTGTGCCTTTCAGGCTAGCCTGGCTGGCTTAAACGCACTACGTAGGTATTTGGAGTAATGGTCCGAGGTTTATCCCACACAATTTGACTAAATATAAATAGATTAATCTAATGATGTAAATTGTTTCATGATTAGCCAGTCAGAGTGTTTTACAGAGAAAGAAGTTAGATTTCATATCATTGTTGTATTTGTATTCTAACATGCTCTTTAACGAGTAGAAACATTGCCTCGGCCTCATTGGATCACCAATCAAGGATTTGCGAGGTATCATTGGTCTATAACCCGAACGTCAATTAGGATTAATCCTTCTTGAACTGAGTGACCAACTTGCACCATCGATGGCACTATATCTAACAGAATGGTATCTAATATTTGTAAGAGATCCTTGTCTGTACACTTATGTTTGTATTCAACATATTTTTGGGGATGCACCATTTATAGATGTACCGGCATTTTAAAAATGGTTTGAATCTTACTCAGTCTGCCTCAGAAATGAGATTGCACTGATATTGTATAGGTATTTAAACTCCTTTCTCTTTTTTCCTTTGTGTTTGGTGTTGAGATTTTATTCCAACATGGAACTTTCCCTTGGAAGAAAATTTTATATTAATAAATAAAATTACTTTTTAAAATACTCTAAATTAGTTTCTCGTGTGTAAAGAATTCCGTTCATTGTTAAACACAAGCATAAAATTTGAAAGACAAATCGATGTGTTGGAATCTCAAAGAAACGAAAATGTCATTTATGTTGATAAACCAATTGAAACCAAGTACGATTTGTACCATTATATATCTAAAACAAATTAGTTATTAGCTTTTACTATAAAATCTTAAATAAAATATAGTTATATTGTGAAATTTTTTTTCTTAGAGTGAATTTGAATTAATAATCTTCGTTTAGTGGCCGAAGGAGAGTTTACTCTGTTAAATATGAAAAAACTATAGTAATAATAATTACTAAAATATGTTATTCTGTCTTAATCTTTCCATATCTAATAATTTTATGCAAAATATCAACATGTTCTTCCATATTCGATTAAACAAGTTTGGCAACCAGGGACATTTTACATCCTAAATAAAATGCGTAATTCAGCTAACAAATAATGAACTAAAGAATTGCAATGATTCAGACAAGCTAGTTAACATGACATTTGTTTCAGTTATGCATGCAGCGAATGAACAGCACTTGGAAACTCGTAACCCAAATAAAACAAAGAGGAGTAACTCATTACGGACATTGTTATCATTTTAATGAAAAACAATGATCTAAGAAGAATTAAATGCATAACAGAAAACACAGAAGAACGCACTAGAACATTCTTACAATAAAAATAGTAACTAGCTTTTTACAAGAAATAAATTTTGAACGCAAAAGTATCCGGCTGGATGAAGTCTTGTACAAATAATAGCGATTTTGGTACATTGCGTAAAACTGCAGCTGATATAAGTTCTTTAAACCAAATTAGTATTAATTTCTGCACAATATTTCAAAATAATTTAAATCTAAAAGCGTAACTCATCAGAAACATTTTGCTGAAGCTTTCCCCCCAGATAAAACCCAGGATGATTTGCTTTCTCCTGCCAATATTAGAACTATTCAGTCAAGTCACACTATCGATTTAGATCCACTTTTTATCATAGCTGAGCTTAAGAGCACAATAAATAATTTCAGTAACTCTAAAGACCCAGTATTGGATGGCATTGACAACCGAATGGTTAAGTTAATATTCTTGCTTGTCCACGATTATTTCCTTCATTTTTCAATGCCTGATTAAAATTGTTTCATTTTCCCAATCATTTCAAGATCGGGTATGTGATATTCTTTCTAAAAAGGAACAAATATTCCAAATAATATTGCTTCGCTTGAAGCACTTTTTAAATAAAACGAATTTTCACTATAACAGTCAATTTGGTTTTCGTTCCAACACGTTTAGAGAGCATGCTTTAAGTTAAACAACATAAAATAAGATTATTATTGACAGGAATTCAGCAAACGATCTTTAATCGGCACTTCTCAGTATGGGTATTCAACAAACTTTTGGTTCTCTTTGGTGGCACGCTCTGAGACTGGTACATCTAAACTTGAATTCAACATCGATAATTATCAGAACTTATAATAGTTTCGTAGAAGACGGAAAACTGCAGACTATTTCAGATGGTGGCTCAAACCTTATCTAGAAAACTAGACATCGTCCTCAATACTCTGTCGATGGTACGAATTTTTGGAAGATTCACTTTTATTAGATTATATACCATTATTGGCCATCACACACAGACACTGTTGCATTCGTTGATGACACGCTTATCATATATCAAGGCCATATAGCAGTATATTTAAAAAATAATTTACGAGACATTGGATATTTTCACAGAACTGTGAAAAAAACTAAACATTTTCATCACAAAAATCTCAAGCTATGATGATTTAGAAAACTGGAAAGTGAAATACTAAACATTAGTTTTATTAAAAACTTTTATTAGTCTAATTAATTTTATTAATTAAAATTAAATATATTTGCATATACAGGGTGATTATAAAAAAAGCAGTCCCCACATTTGTGTCCCTATATCATATTATTCACAAGAACTGAATGAAATTTTGAAATTTATTTTGAGAAATTCTCTCAAGAATGATATGGCTAACACAAAAAAAAAGGTAGAGTATCACTCAAGCCGTAAAGGTTAGAGTCAGAAAAATTTGAAAATTTCAAATAGCAATAGCCAGTTTTGTATTGGAATGCGATCTTCATAATGTAAAACACTAAAAACAGCGTTGGAGTCATACCTGTATGACGACAATCATTGGAGATAGGCAAAGAACGCCGTGCACTAGAACATTTATGTTCAATTCATTTGCATAACACCATTTCATCGTCTGAGATCTCAGCATGATTAGTCTTCCACAAAACGAGAAGAAACAATCAAACATAAATCCCGGTTTCTACAGTCATGACTGACTTAGTCAATCTAGGCGAAATAAAAGACATTGCGAAATGCGTGCAACTTGTTTTACTCTCTGTCATTCCGAAGAAAACACCGCTTTCAGGGAAAGAACGAAGGGAAATCGTAAAAATGTTTTACCTTAATTGACAAAATTCCGAGAGCACAGAGGGTTTGCATGTTTACAACAGAAACCATGTATCTCAGTGAGACAAGAACACTATCAAAGATGTACAGGACTTGATTCATAAATTGGAAAGCACTGGTTGCACGTAATATTAACCTCGGACTAGAATACGCCTCGTTCCTGTGAAACCTGTGTTTCAGAGAGGCATCAGAAATAAGACGACGTCAGTCATGACTGTGTTTTACGTGGAACCCGAAACTTAGGCTTCTTAATTTCTTAATCTCGATTTGTGGAAGACTAATCAGGCTGGGTTGGTTTGGTTTGGTTTGGTTAGGTTTGTCTTTCAAAGATCATTTTTTGCATACAAGAGCTAATTAGACCAGGACCTACAGTGTGACGCAAATGATAGGAGAATTAATTTTCTGGTGCACAGTAAAGTCCTTTTTACTTTTTATTTGCCCAGCTCCGGGGTATTTAGCGCTATATGTGTCATTCTAATGTTATTTAGCATTTTTCAGTTTAAGGGTCACATTTCTAAGCAAAAAACTTGGTGTTGCTATTTGAAAACCTCAAAAAAATCTCACTGAAACCGTATCTGTTACAGTACCACTGTTTTCAATATCATTGGTGTGAACACGAACCTCAAAATACTTTTTACAAAATTTCATTCTTTTTCTGTAAATAGCATTATAGATAGGTGCCAAAATGTCTGGATAGATTTTTAATATTCACCAAGTAAATTACATGTTATTCGCAAAATCATAAAAAATATGATTAATATACTATTTATTTAACTTCAACACCATTTAATTGGCACACACACATCCAATAGCTTTAATAAATTTGTAAGGAATTTCATATCCACCTATGAAAAATTTTTCGAAGATAGGAAAAACGTATCAGAAAGAAGGAAACAAGAAAATTCCTACGAACCCACATTGAAGGAATTGCATATAGAAAAGAAAAACACAATGCGAATTTCATGCTGTTCGAGAGCAGCTGAAATCAAAGCCAGAACTTTTCTCTCTGACGAGTGCTGTCCTGTCACAAGATCAAGGTGAACCTGTATTTTACTTATCTAAATGTTTTTTAATTTTTATTCTGCAATTTTAGCCTTAATTTTATCTTTGATTCTTCTTTGCATATTGGTGATCTTTCCAAGATACAAAAATGTTAATAAATGAAATCAATTTAAAAAGGAAATCCCAATAGTATGCGGCATGCAAAATCATTTTTATTAAATTTAATCAATATATTACATGATATTTATTTTAATATTGGGTCGATTTATAATCATTGTCAGGCACCGAAAGTGGCAAGTTCAATGGGTTCGCCTGCTTATCACAATAATTATGAACCATCAAATATATATCGAATGTCGAGTAGAATATTCCTGACACCATATAAAGTTCATCAGAATCATTGAAGAACGTGATAAAATAACGAGACACACGCAATGTGTTGTTGCATGAGTTTCGGCCTGGACATTCTGTGGCAGCAACAGTATGCAACATCAACAAAGCATGACGTGGAGGCATCCAAATGAGCAGACAATCCGTAGACTGTTTCCAGCAATGATATGGCGATCGAGTATAGACTGATAGCCGGTTATCCTGTGCGTTCTGATTTGAAGCATTTACGGCAGAACGTAAAGGCATCCATAGCATGGATCACATGTCTCCATCTATAGACAAGAACTCAGATTTGAGGAATGAGCTTCAATAGCACCTCCGTTATTCACCAGATTGGGCTCCGACTGATTTTATGTTACACCATTTGGACAAGTTACTGAGGAGCAAACTGTTCTTCAAAAAAGATGTTTTGTTGCTGGGTGTTCGTCACTACTTCAACCACTTTTTGACGTAGTGGATTATTTCACTCCAAAATTGTTGGAAGTGTATTTCCCCCGTTGGTAGTTACAACACTGATTAAATTCCATTATTACGACATCTGTCGACCTAGAGTAGAAACATAAGTCGTTGTGAAAGCTGGTACAACGCTCACATGCTTCAATCGTAAATCTAACATTAGCGAAGAGAAATGGACGTGTCGAAGGAGCAAGCTTCGTTTTGTTTGCTTTACTATTTTAAAATGAGTTTATAAGCTGTAGCTTTAATATCAAGCATTCGGAAATAGCGCTTTTAGTGAACATATGGCAAAGCTTGCTTTCACAAACTCTTGAAAGGAGATGTCTCTCGGTAGTGAAGCTTTCATTGGACGACAACAAACCTTGGATGACAAAGCCCAGCAAGTAGCCTCTGAGAAGGATATTTGTAAAATGCAGGATGAATGTACCATACAATTAAACGTATCCAGTGAAATGATTAGACATCCACACAGTTTAAATAAGACATACAGGCTGAGCAACTGTTCTAAACACGCTGTTTTAAGTTAATAAGTAACAAAAGGCAGCCTGTTTATTATAACTTTCTTGCCGTATATAAAGCATCCTTATTCAATCGAGTGTTGACAATCATGGATCAAATGTGAGCCCTTCATAACACACCTAATCATTGCAATTATTGTCACCCTAGGATATTGTCTCCAACAGCTCAAGACCCCCTATGCACCCATGCAAAATTATGATTTGTGCCCAGTGAATTGTTCGTCAAGTGTATCACAATGTGCTGCTACCAGGCGGTCAAAACATCACTGTGGACTTGTATTCGCAAAGATTAGATCGTACACAACAGTCACTGTAACAAAAAGAGCCAGTACTATTTAATCGCAAGGATGTACGGGAAGCCGCATGTCCGGCGAGTGGCCAGGAATATCATAGAGTGACTTGGAAGACTTCGTACCATCCTCTTTACTCGCCTGATATTGCATGATCAGATTATCACACATCTCGTCCATTACATGGAAAATCGTCTCCGAAAATCCTTCACCAATAAAGCAAAATTGCGCCAAGAATAACGGACATCTTCGTGTCCAAACTCTCCCCTCAGTTCTGCAAGTGATTAAGGACAACTGGAGACTCGTTGTCCGAACGTACTGGTTGCCGTTTGTGATCGAATGCCGATAATGATGGGATGTGCTAAAATTTTGGCAGGTCACTTTCCTTTTGGTCATCAAAAAGGGGAAAGCATTCTTGTTTACCTTGTATATCTGTTCTTTTTCGTGTGCAAAAAACCAAACAATGCTTTAGTAATTCAAAAAGTATTGAGAACGATAATATATAGTAATATTAACATTTCACCTAACTTTGAACTGATCAATAAATCCTTCGCCATAATCTTCAAGAAGTACCAATCGTAAAAACGTTGGTACGTAGAGGTAGACCATAAAAAACGTAAAGTATAAAAAATATTTTTACAAATTAAAATTTGGATTCATTGAAGAACATGACAGCGAACAGGATCTGCGGCTTCTCTGTATTGTACGAGGGTCACTGAAATTTTTGGGATACAATTAGGTTTTTAAAGTTACACTTTCACAATTTTAGGTGTGTCCAAAGTAGTCTCCTACAGCATCAAGGCGCTTCTGTAGACGAATTTTACACAGATTAAATGCCTCAAGCCATTCATTTCTTGGAATAGATGAAAATAATGCATTTTTAGCCACATCAATCTCTGCTTCTGAATGAAAACAACGTCCACGTAGTTCTGTTTTAGATTAAAGAATAACCAAAAGTCGCACAAAACTAGATCAGGTTAATACGGCGGATATCCGATCACTTCAATTTGTTTTTGTTTAAGAAACTCAACTGCTAATCCGGCTGTATGGGAAGATGCATTGTAGATGTGAAGCATTAGAACTTAACATTAAGTTCTTGTAGAATTTCTGGAACACATTTAGTGGTATACCAATTTGCTGTTACGGTCTTCTGTCCTTTCAACTTGATGGCTCAGACCAATCCCGTACTTCTAAAGAAAACGGCATACATCACTTTTTTCAGTGCGCGTTGTTTTTTCAACATTGTCGGCGTGGTATCATCATTAAAGACCAATGCTTTGCTTTCTTGACGT
This sequence comes from Latrodectus elegans, assembly GCA_030067965.1. Lineage (NCBI taxonomy): Eukaryota > Metazoa > Arthropoda > Arachnida > Araneae > Theridiidae > Latrodectus > Latrodectus elegans. The sequence goes on from CM057813.1 coordinate 22,590,057, forward strand.
AATGGAACGTCAAAAAACGTTATGTAAGTTTCATCACCTGTTACAATTTTAGAAATGATGCGTAGGCCACCATCATTTAGCAATTCAAGAGTTTCTTTACTAATTATGACACGCTCCTCTTTTTTGGTACTTAGTTAGATTAAGAGGAACCAACTACTTTTTCATGTGTAATTCTTATTGAATAATTTTGTGTATGGCTTTGAATCCAATGTTAAGTTCCTTCGGTATCATTTGAGACGTACAGCGATTATCATCCATTAACTTTTTTCGTATGGCAGACACATTTTCCGAGATTACTGCCGACGGCGGCCTTCCTGTTTGTTCTTCATCCTGAAGAAAATTGCGACCTCTTCTAAATTCTCTAAATCGTATGAATAGATTAACTTGAGCTGGAGATTCATCACCAAATGCTAATTGCAATCGTTGAACGCATTCTTTTTGATTTAATAATGTTTTAAACAAGTTGACGTAAGCCAGTAAAAAATAATCTTCTGTGTTAAAATACTATGTATTTTAAAATTAAACCGTTATTTTTATTTTGTAAATTTTCGTCTGCGCGTATCTCACAAATTTCAGAGTAACCCTCGTATGTTCTGGAAGAATGAGGCATTAAAACCTTCCAAACTTGAAAGCCATTTGAATTCAAAACATCCGGACTTAGCAGGAAAAAAAAAAGACTGCTAGATCATTTTGAAAAAATACATGAAAATATGCAAACGCAAGCGACACTTTAGAAAATTGACCATGGAAGATAAATCACAACTAAAGGCTTCTAATTTCATGGAAAATAAGATGGCGAAATGCAAAATGTCGTACACAATTAGAAAACAATTAAGCCTTGCATGTTAAAAGTCTCGAAACAAATCCTAGAGATAGAGACTATTCAGAAATTGAAAAGAATTCCTACATCTGCCAATACTATTAAACGCAGAATGATTATATGGCGAAAGAAACTGAAAATCAGACAATAAAAATGGTGAAAAATTGATCACATTATTCAATATAAATATACAAATTTATGAACATTATAAACAGCCTCTTTCTTTGTTTTATTCAGTTGTATGAAAGATAGAGTTATATGAAGATTTACATTGTTCTCTTAATTTAACGGTAGAACAACCACACCTAAGACAGTTGAAGCTTATAATAGTCATTTTTAGGAACATGAAATTGACTTAAAAATGTATGTAAATATGCATAGACTGTGCTACAAATATAACTGGTAAAGAATGTTGGTCCTCTGTGCATTATATCTACACAGATATAATGTTCGCAGAACTACCCATGTAATTAAATGACATTGAATATATAGAGGAAACTCGACACACGGTACTCGAATATTGAATATTCTAGGTCCTGTGTGAAGAAATGGTTTTCAAATTATACTCATCTTCTTCGTCACGCTGAAGTGAGCTAGCTGTTGAGCACCACAATGCTGATCCATTTGATAACCTTGCGAGAAAAAATCGAATTACTTTTCCAGGAACAAAATCCAAATTTACGAAAATTCTTGTCCTACAATGAATGGCTTGCAAAGGTTAAATATCTGGCAGATATTTTTTCACTGTTAAATGAACAAAGTATTTCCTTACAAAGACGTCTTGTGCACGTGTTCATACTAAAAAATAAAATGAGCGCGTTTCAAGATAAAATATTTTTGCGGCAAAAAGCGTTGGCTCTAGATGATCATGAGGAGTTTTCTAATTTTGATGAATACATTAAGGAAAATTATATTAATCAGAAAATATTAATCAAAACTAAATAAAATTTGAAATCGTTTACAGAATATTTTCTTATATTTATACAAAGAATGAAGATTCTCAAACATGGTAATCCGTATACCATTTGCAGCGCAAACTCAGGATAATAATTTAATCAAGCATCTTGAGGAATCGATATCGACCTTAGTGCAATGGAACTCTCAAATTTAAATTCATTCAACCTCATTGTAATTTCAGTTTTGGTTTTCCATGAAAACTAAATGCCCATTTATTATATAAACAGTTGATAAAGATTCTGATTCAATAACTTACTTATATGAAATGGTATTTTCATGATACAGTTATCGAATATGATTATTACACTAATATCGAAAGCGATAAGGAATTGTCTGTTGAACAAAAATTTGAATTGACGTTAACTAAAAAAATTCAACAAAAACACAACGAAAAAATGATATGTACTCAAAACCGTCCGACAATATATCGATTTATTTGAAAATGAGAGATTTAAAAGTAAATACTTGATTAAAGTACATTGATGTTACTATAGATGACGTAAGAGCGTTTTCAGCAGCTGATAGTCTTAGCACAAAATTACGTTCTAGTTTTAATGATAGCAAAATTGTTACATTATGATTCCTAAGATCACATTTCAAAAATTTGTAGGTTTAAGGGACTCAATAGTGATATTACACTTTTTTGTAATTCAAATCATAAGTAACATGTTTTTGTTTCTTTATTATAACTACCATTAGAATGCCAAAACAGTAAACAATTTCTAACCTACAAGTGATATTTCGTGATATTTACTTCCTCAAAACTCGGAATAAAATATACAGAACGTTAGTAAATTTCTTAACAGTTAGAAAGCTTGAATGCGTGTGCGATGTTACGCATTCACCTCATTTATTTCTCCCTTAATTCAAATAGTGAAATATAAATTAGTCAGCTTCACAAATCGGAAAGTACTATTAAGGTTAAACTTTTTTCTTTTTGTATGGCAAATTAATAAAGAATCTGAATCCCGTGGTACGTAATAAAAATAATCTTCAGTCCGAGTACTATACTGTTAATAAAGTGCCACGCATGGCAAGTAAAAAATTCCCGAGTCTTAATTTCGTTGATTTTTGATTACAAAGTGGTCGATGCCCTTAAAAACAAGGCCTCAAAAATTTCTTTATTCACTGCTGACCACCCGAATTGGAATATTAAGAAAGACAAAAGATACCGCAATAATTTCTTTTTGATAACATGTTGACCAAATATCAAATGATTAAATTTATGGACTCCTGTGCCAAAATCAGTAACCGGAATAGCCGCTATTATTGAAGATCACCGCTGCACACGCCTCGGTATTGATTCAAAAAGACTTCGGGTGTATTCTTGGGGTACAGCACACAAAGCAGCGTCAACACGTTGCCAAAATTGATGGGATTTAGCAGCTGGGGTTATAATGTGTATCAAATGTTGAGCAACCATGGACAGCATGTTTGTATGTGCCAAATATCCTGCAAGCAAAGCCGGCCAGCAAAGCAATTCAATCTGGTGATTGACGAAGAACCCTCAGAAAATGAGTGCCACGTGTTTTAACGCATTATCCTGTTGAAACATTGCTGTGGAAAATCCCTGGAGTTAAGGAAGGACAATATCACTAATTTTAGAAATTGAAAAATTCAGTGCAAGTCTTTAGTTTTTGAAATAAGCGCCCATTTTCAGACACAACATTTAATAGCCTATTCGTTTCAGAAAAATCAAATTCTAAAGGAGTGAGGTATTGTCCAATGTTTTAATTATTTCAAGGAAATTATATGTTATCATGGTTTCTTCAGCCTATGTAGCTATTTTACTATACCTTCGACAAAGTTATAAACCTCTGTAATTTCATAAAATTCGTTTTGTCCACGAAATTTAAATTTAAGACTTAAACTTCATAAGGTGTGCAGAAAATGAATAAAAACGCCGAATGAACAGAATTCTTGCTCTCAGTACATAATTTTATAAGCAATCTGCTACCTCAACTGAACTAAAAGGATAGAAACAAGAATTGAACAAGACGAAATTTGTAACTGAAATGAATCGGTTACAAAACAGCTGATGTGAGTAAGAGTTCAAGTCAGAGCATTAGGAGCTACTGCATCGCTTCTTTATCGCTCAATGGTTGTTAATGTTCGCATAAGATGGTTCAGTAGACCAGAACCTACACAATTTGGAATGGATTCTTCTCAACTTTAATAGATATATCTAATCCCCAGATGAGAACTGAATCCAAGAACTATTGAATTAAAAACTAGACAGCTAACGCACCATTCGATTAGAATCTCGCAAGGATGATTTATTTTGAACTTTAAATTTTTATTGATTTCATTTTAGCAAATATTCAAACACAAATTTAAATTTGTATATTTACTTTTGATGTTTTTCATTGTTAATTCAGCATCATTAATGTCTATAAACATTTAACGTTTGCTTTCATGCGTGGAATACAATTTTTAAATATTCTTTGTTGCTCTTCTATAGATAATTTTATGCATGCTTTACTCTTAAATTTCATCAGTAAATAATATTTAACACATTACTGTGTATATAAAGTTGTTTTATTAATACGACAAATTTTATATATTAATTAAAATTCTATCAAATTAAAGTCTTCAGGCAACATTATTAATCTAGCCAGCACTGTCCAAATCCTGGATCGCGGGCTTCTTGCGGCCCCCACTTCATTCTTTGTGTGGCCCGCAGTTGGGTTTTCAATATTATAACAGAAGAATAAATTTTTTCATTTTTTCAAAATTTAGAATAAATTATTGTATTTTTATGAGGTATTATAAATAAATAACTAAAATATAGAATCGTATTTGTATGTAAGTATTTGTGTGTCCAGTCCCGAATCGTGTATTGGGTCTTATTCACAGCGCGCAGTTGTCTGTCTGTAAGGTCGTTGCGCAGAATAGCAAAAGCTTCATTACTTTTCAAACAACGCAAGATTTGACATTAAAATTGCAATCGATTGATTTATTATATTGCGTTCCATGCTAACCATAACCATGGTGCGGTCGGAGAGTGAAACACCATTTGCCGTCCTTTATTAATTGGTTGTCATTTGACGGAACGAGTGCTGTGCAGCTGCTATTTAGTAATCGTACTGGTTGTGTATACTCCTTCATTTATTTCGTTTTTCAATTTAAACTTGTGATTTAATTACAGATTAAACAGAACTCTACAGTGCAAAATAACACGCCTCATTATGTCTGTGAAAAAGAGAAAAGGAAGTGATGAAAATCGTGCATTTAATTAAAAATCAAAATTCAACTATCTGATTAACATAAACAACAATAAAACTCAGTATGACTATTTTTCCGATTGAGTATTGTCTGTGAATAAGGAATAGAATGTGAAACGGCACTATACTACTCTGCATGAAGTATAAAAAACATCGGTGAATCAAGAAAAATTATTGTAGCTGAGTATTAAAAAAACTAAAACATCACAGAAGTATGTTTTCAAAAGTAATGATAATGAACAAAGTTTTTTTGGCTGCGCCTTATTAAATTTCTTTACTACTAGTCAAAGGGAGGAAAAAAAAAACAGTGATGGGATTGTAAAGAAGAAATGCGCAATTTCAATCGCTCTAGGCTTTCCTCAGCCAAATTTGGCGCAGAAATTTGAATCTGCAGCATTATCTCCCCTTGCAGTGGCGCAATAAGTAGATGATTTGGGCGAATATGTTTCCAAAAAATTATGTGATTACATTTTGGATTTGGAATACTAGTTATGTGTTAGAATGCAAGCACCGACCAGACAGATATCAGTCAGTTATTAATATTTGCTCGTTGCATTTCAAAGTACGTTACTATTACGGTGGAAATGTTAAATTTTATACCTATACCCGGAACAACTATAGGAACAGATATCTAACCATCAATAAAACTGTCATAGACTATGGAGTATTTCAACATTGTTCTTGCATGGTAACTCATGAATCAAAAGATATGATGAGAACAGTGACAGAATTCGCGATACTTCTTAAAGAATATATTTTTAACATTATAAACATGTTAAATACTTTATAAACCACCTTTTATTAAAATAAATCCATCTACTAAGCAAACATAATGCTGTGAAAACAATCCAATGTTTGCAAATGAAGACTGAATTTAAAGGGAAACTTACAAATGATTGGTTATTTAGAATTAGTTTTGTTAAATATAATAAATAATTTTTTTACTTACTTCAAAGGATTCTTGTAGAAAACCAAATTTATCAATTTATTAGATAATAACTTGCTTAAAGGAAGCAAGACTTCTTTGCGGCATGCAGAGAGTCATGTTCTAGAAAATAAAATGAAACAAAAATAATCCTTTATATTAATTAAAATAAAAATGAAACAAGAATGCATTTAACAATTTTAAACTGAAATTAAATTGAGATATTGTTTTAGCTTTAAAAATATTTTTAAAAACAATTTTTAAAATAAAAATTAATATTGTAAATATTAGATATGAAAGACAAATTCTTCTCTTAAAACAATTTTGCAAAATGAATTTCTAATTACCACCCTACATTTCTTACAATATTTTTTTATATTTTGAAAAATGAATTTCTAATTACCACCCTACATTTCTTACAATATTTTTTTATATTTTGAAGAATTTTACATTTGTGACGAAAGCTTTAATACTTGCAAGTCACCGATATATTTTTCTCTATCAATTTAAAATATACAAAAATTAAACATCAGTCGATGAGATTTATTGGATAGAGATTCCAAGCAGCTAATGTTCTAAACACAAATATTATTAGTATAAGGAACTTTTTAAACATTTATTGTGTTTTTTAATTCGTTTATATCCCATAAGTTATTGTATGAAATGGATATTTAAATTCGCAAAACGTAATTACATATAAAATATTTCATTCTTAAATTACATAATAATGAAATTTTATTATATAATTCCTTTTTAAAAGTACTATTATTTCCATTCTTTTTCAATGAAAGTCACACTAAATTTGAATTTTCGTCCGTTAAAACTGAGAACTTAAAAGAGTAATCAAGAAAAATGAAAGGTCATGTACTCTAAGATTTTTATATTCAATGTTTTGCATAAGAAAATCCCTGTAAATAAAAAAGTCCCATGCTTAACATAACATTTTTAAAATACGAATTATTCGTATTATCATAATGTTTATATAAAATATATCTCATATCACAAATAATTTATGTAAATTCAATGAACCAATATTTCTTAATAACTTGATTTAACAAGGAATATACCATTTGTAAACCAAACTTATTTATAAGAAGCCAAAATTTAGCATCGTAATGCCGTAGGTAGTAGCAGAACAGAAATAAAGTCTTGTCAAAATTATTTAACTATAAAAACATACAAAAGTTAATTTATGCAATCTAAAGATTTTATTTATAGCTCACACCTGTTATAATACAACATCTGCAACTCGAAACAAGGTTGGAACAAACAATGATACACTTTCTATTTGAGGGTGGGATGTGCCTTCCTCAAACACGTGCTTTAATTTGAGACAGATACATTTAATTATGTTGCACATGTTCGATTTTTCTCCTGTGTACATGATAAGTAAAGCACACCAGCTAGTTTCATTTAATCAAATTTTCCCGAAATGATCTTTTTTGTATTCTTATAAAATTAGAAAGATTTAATTCTACAGGTTAAAGAATATAACAAAGATAAAAGATAACAAATTACACAGTGATTAAAAAAGACTAGACAAGGCGAAGACGAGGTGAGACTTCCACTTAAGTGTGAAATGAAAAATATCAACTAACAAGTTTACCTTTCATTCTATTTCTAAAAAAAATGGATCGGAAATTTCCGTTAGAATGGTGTACTACAAATTTGTAATATTAATTTTATTACAGCTATTCCCTATATATCTTAGCTTTTTAAAAGTTCAGACGAAAAACCGTAAATCATTTTACTATATTTCAGTTGCTAAATGCACAGTCAAAAAACATATCTGTCACAAAGAGTAGAAAAATGATACGTCAGTGTATCATTAAACCTTTAAAAACATGCAAATCAGTTTTTTTTAAAGGTGCTGTACTATACACTTCAGCATTAGTTATCGTTTTCTTGCAACATGATATACTGCTGTTACACGCGAATACATTTTACTAGAAAATATTAAAATTTCACGAAGTTTGAATGAGATTTAGTAATAAGAGTGCGAGAAATTTAAATCACGGCATTGATGAATGATTGAACAGGAATGCATTTACAGCGCATAACTTATTGGCAGACGTGGTCAAGAGGGAATGTATTGCTACAATGAATGTTCGAATGAGTAAGTGGGGTGAAGTTCAATGTGACTTGAGTCTGTAGCAAATTATCGAGCTGCAATAGGCACAAACAACTTCTAAACGTCAGTTATTTTACAGACACTTCCCTCGCTTTGCAGCATGTGACTGCCACTGTCACTTAAATACTACAAATTCTGACGTGAGGAATGTCCACCAACAAACGATTGGAATGCGAGTTGTTGTAATTCCGAAATTCCTATACATATCCAAGAGTTCTATCAATTAGGTGGAAGCAGCAAAGTGAGGGTGTTCAAAATTTAGAAGCAGCGGTTAAACAGAATAACACCAATATTTGACTTGCTAGCACCAGAGAGAAGCATTATTTTACTAGAAGAACATTGCAACCACGACCTATTTACCGTGAGTCCCGTAATATTTAGTAAAGAAAAATGATATCTCGGCTAAGATGGGATTTCATTACTTTCCCATAATGAGAATAACGATCCAAAAAAACCAAGTCATTGCGGCCCCAGAGAACAGAGCGGAAATCAGTTGTGCTTTATGAAAGCAGTTTATGTATATAAATAAATGGTCGTCGGTTGGTTAGATGGAAAACAGCTGGGCCTTTCAGGCCAGCCTGTCTGGCTTAAACGCACTACATACATATTTGGAGTAATGGTCCGAGGTTTATCCCACGCAATTTGACTAAATATTAATAGATTAATCTAATGATGTGGATTGTTTTGCGACCATTCATGATTAGCCAGTCAGAGGGTTTTTACAGAAGTAGTAAATTAAATTTCATATCACTGTTGTATTCTAACTTGATCTTTAACGAGTAGAAACATTGCCTCGGCCTGATTGGATAACCAATCAAGGAATTGCGAGGTATCATTGGTCTATAACCCGAGCGTCAATTAGGATTAATCCTCCTTGAACTTATTGACCAAACTGCACCATCAATGGAACTGCGTCTTATAGAATGGCACCTGTTATTTGTACGAGTACGAGATCCATGTCAGTATGTTTGTACACTTGTTTGTATTCAGTATATTTTTGGGGAACACCATTTATAGATGTACCGGCATCTTACAAATGTATTGAATCTTACATCGTCTGATTCAAAAGTGACATTGCATCAATATATTGTATAGGTATTTAAATGTATTTAATAACCTTTCCCTCTTTTTTCCTTTGTTTTTGGAGTTGAGATTTTATTCCGCCTTCAAAAATTTTCCTTTGAAGGAAATTTTATATTAATAATGAAATTATTCTTTAAAATACTCTAAATTATTTCCCGTGTGTAAAGAATTCCGTTTATTGTTAAATACAAGCATAAAATTTAAAAGAAAAATCGATATGGTGGAATCTCAAAGAAACGAAAAGGTCATTTATGTTGATAAACCAATTGAAACCAAGTGCGATTTGTAGCATTATATATCTAAAACAAAGTAGTTATTTGCTTTTACTATAAAATCTTAAATAAAACATAGTTATAAAGTGAAATTTTCTTAGAGTGAATTTGAATTAATAATCTTTGTTCAGTTTTCGAAGGAATTTACTCTGTTAAATATGAAATAACTATAGTAATAATAATTACTAAAATATGTTTTCTGTCTTAATCTTTCCATGTCTAATAATTTTATGCAAAATATCAACATGTTCTTCCATATACGATTAAACAAGTTTGCCACCCAGTTACATTTTGCAACCTAAATAAAATGTTTATTTCAGCTGCAAAAATAATGAACTAAAGAATTGCACTGACTCAGACAAGCTTGTTAACATGGCATTTGTTTCAATTATTTATGCAATGACAGAACAGCACTTTGAAACTCGAAATCCAAGTAAAATAAAGGAGTAATAGGTGGAATTCATTACGGACAGTAAAATTTAAAAAAACAATTAACTTAGAAGAAGAATAAGAAGCATATCAGGAAACTCAAAAGAAAGCACTAGAATATACTTACAGTATAAATAGTAACTAAATTTTAACAAGAAATAAATTCTGAACGCAAAAGTATACAGCTGGATGAAGTTTTCTACAAATAGCGATTTTGGTATATTGCGAAAAACTACAGCTGATATAAGTTCTTTAAACCAACTTAATATTAACTTCTGTACAATACTTCAAATAAATTTAAATCTAGAAACGTAACTCTTCAGAAACCTTTTGCTCAAGCTTTACAACCAGATAAAACCCAAGATGATTTGCTTGCTCCTGCCACTCTTAAAACCATTCAATCATGTCACACTAATGATTCGGATCCACTTTTTACCATAGCTGAGCTTAAGAACACTATAATTTCAGTAACACTTTATGGTTGGTTGGTTGGTTGGGTTTTATGGAGCAAGGTCCAAAAGCGGACATGCTGCGCCAAACAGTGACACTTAAGTCGCAGTAGTGGATTGCATTGATAACTGAACGGTTAAATTAATCTTCATGCTTGTCAGCGATTATTTCCTTCATTTTTCAATACCTGATTAAAATTGTTTTATTTTTTCCAATCATTTCAAGATCTCTCTCTCGGTATGTGATATTCTTTCTAAAAAGGAACAAATATTCCTTCGCTAGAAACATCATTTGCATATAACGAATTTTCACAGCAATAGCCAATTTGGTTTTCATTCCAACATGCTTATATAGCATGTCTTAAGTTAAACAACTATATAAAATAAGATTATTATTAACAGGAATGGAGAAAACTATCTTTTATCGGCACTTCTTAGTTTTGGTATTTAATAAACTGTTGGTTCTCTTTGGTGGCATGCTCTGAGACTGGCACATTTAAACTTGAATTCTACATCAAATATTATCAGAACTTATTACAGTTTCGTAGAAGACCAAAAACGGCACACTATATTTCAGATGGTGGTTTAAACATTATCCAGAAAACTCGAGGTCATCCTCAATGCTCCGTCGATGGCTCGAGTCTTTGGAAAATTTACTTTTATAAGATTATATACCCTAATTGGCCATCACACACAGATACTCTTGCATTCACTGATAACACGCTTATCATAAGTTAAGGCCATATAGCAGTATATTTAAAAATTAATTTATTGGACATTTTCACTGATATCTAAAAAAAAAAAAAAAAAAAAACTAAACGTTTTCATTATAAATATCCTAACTATGATGATCGGCAAATGTAGGAAACTATGAAAAGAAATCCAAAAATAACAGATAGAATCTGCCTGAAGCATGCGAAATTCTGATGTATCTCGGTTTTCAAATCGATGATAAACTATCATTCTTACCTCACACACACACACTAGGCATCCTTAAAAATGTACCAATGCATAAAGATTGAGAGCAATGGCAGGTAGAGACAATAGGGTTACAAACGTAAATTAATGAAGTCCATCTACCTCACCATTATACAAAGAATCCTCACCTATGGTTCCTCACTTTGGGTACTTCCTCTCAGTGCAAGAAAAGTAACACAGCGTTCTTGCATACAACGCTACTTCATTCCAAATCATAACAAGATACTACAGTACTATATCTACAACAGTGTTAACAGGATTACTATTTGTTAATCCATAAATTCAAATGTTTGTCGTGGTGTTATATGTGTTTAAAATGTGAAGGACATAGTATAGATTTTCATTTATTTTATTTAATAACAGTAACAATTAAATAGTAATAGCAAGTGAGAGTGATTGTAAGTAATTAGCTGACAAACTCCATTCTCTACAGTAGTAAGAGGCGGAAATAATCGTTTAAAAAAAGAGCACTGTACTTCGTGTTTCTTGTGCAACACCATTGCTATTTCCTCAAAATAGAGCAAAAAGTGCTGAAAGGGCTGAAAACATTGGCAGTTCAGCTTTAAACCGATATACCAATAAGAGAAAAACATTTATCAGCAGGTTCTGTCAAAGTCCCTGTACATAAAAACAACATCTATCCCTCAATATGGTTTAGGAATATTTATTTGTATAATCTACCGGAATTATTGAAGAGAATTATTAAACCCACACAATTCATTCCATCAATTATTAATGATTATACAGATGGCTTAAAGTATGACCAATGTACAGGAGCTGCTTTAACAATTAGGAGAAATTCAATTGAGGAAGTTTACCATCTCTCAAAGCTTTTAAATTAATCTTTCAAGCCGAAGCTTGGCGCTCCTGAAAGCCATGCAAAAGAAATGAAATACTCATTACTGGCCATTTGGAGTGCCAGATTTCAGTTTAAATAGCAACCAGTGTGTGGTTCACAACTTAAATCAAACTTAATTGAGGAAATACAGCTATCGCTTCAACAAGTAACAAAAGACACGAGAATTCAACTTATGTGCCCACGCGGGAACAAGGCAATTAGTTTGCTGATTAAAGACCAAAAGAGGTAAAGGATACTAATGACAAAATAATTATCCTGTCATACTCGAAATCTGCTCAACAGATAAAACTGAAGTAACAGACTTTAACGCTGACCGCCCTGTCTAGTTGTCAGAGTGCCTGACAGCGGATAGGGAGGTCCTGAGTTAAAATCCCGTTTCGCGCATGGATGTACTTTCTATCTATCCTGTCTTTGTCCTTTCTGTGTATGAATGAGGTGTGAATGGTTGCCTACCCTATAAATGGGTTCCTATGGCATGTGTGTACTGAAGCAGTCGGACTCCACGCCAAACATGTTTTATGAAAAAGTGGAGCAGCGCACCCCATATTGACAGCCTAGCTGGCACAAGAAAAAAAAAAAGACTTTAACATCGTTGCAAAAGCAACAGAATACTATCGAACAAGGTTGATTCTTCAAATAATCTCAAAAAGTTCCTAATAATGCCATCCATACAAATCCATTCTTCAATTACCTGATAGCGAACCATGGTCTTTTCCCTATTTAGTTCAAATAAATTTTTTAAAAAATCCGTCACACCTGCGTATGTGATGTAGAGGGTACATTTGACAACTATCTGCTAAGATGTCCCCTCAGGAATCACTTACATTTAAAGAAATCTAATATGCCAACCATCGCTTTTCTAAAATCTAGATTTTCACCTTATTTTTTTTATTTTTATTTATTTATTTATTTATTTTTTTGGAAATAAAGAACTGCAGACATTGTGTTCCAATCCGTGAGCAGATGCTTACTGCTTACGGATAGGAAGTTTGTCAGCAGAAGAGACAGTCTGTGTCAGATTTGATAACATCAAGCTGGTTGGATTCAGATCTCACATAAGGAGTCCATTCATTTATAAACAATGAACCATTTCAATATTATATATTATAAATCATATAGAGCATTTATTTTTCCCATATTTTTTACTCCTGATTCTAAACTAGTGTTACATACCGTTAACGATGTATTATAACCAATTATTAACATTCTCAAATTTTCAATTATGTATTAATGAATCATAATTTCATATTCTTTTTGATAGATATCTTGTTGTACAAAAAATACTGTCTTTTTAATTTTCAGACACGTACTTGAAGAGTGGTTGCTTAAGCATCCTACTTTGTAATTTTTTTTTTTTAAATAAATATGAGTGATGGGGTTAACCAGCCCGATAACTAATAGGTACAGAGCGCGATGCCTTCCCACTCTGTTAAATGCTAAATGCCTTAACATTCTACACGTTCACATAGGTAAAAGATGCACATGCAGTTGTACAGACTATATTTTAAAATTTTAATTAAAAAGGAACTTTAAAAGAATGTATTATTTTATCATCCTTCTCAATTTCCTGTTTTGTTAAGTAAATAGATTCGATAATAAATATATCCATTTATTGAATTACTTGTGAAGTGAATATTTTATTCACAATGAATTTTACTAACAATTTTAGAAACCATGAAGTTATTGATAGAATACTTCATGTAGAATAACTATTAAATAATCTATTTAAATACAAAAACAAATCCATCCAAAATGAATTTTGTATTTTTATGTAAATAAATTATACTACGAAAACTAATGTTTCATCAGAAGACAATACAAAATTTTTATTCAAGTTAAATATTTTTTGTAAAAAGCTTACAGATGCATAATTTATTATAGAAAGAAAAATTTAATATTACCTTAGCTAGAATATCAGTCTTAGCTAGAAAATGTAGCAGATTGACGATATGTCAATTTAAAGGATTAAACAGTAAAAAAAGTCAGATTCCAAAAATGGAAAAAGGTTGCAACCTTACTTACGAGAATTTTTTTCCCAACAGCTCTAGGAAGGTTCTGCGGTACCCAGAAATCTCAGGCAAAGAAACATGGAAGAAAAAAATTAAAAATATGTTATTATATTAATCCACAAAAACACATAACTAAGCAAGTAGTAAATAAGTAAACATTCTATAAATAAGTGTGAATTAATTTTAGTTTTAAAATTTATTTCACATAAATAATACTCTAATGAAAATCAAATATATTTATGGAAGAAATACTATATTTTGCCAACTGAAATGAAAAACTGAAACTGCTAGTGTATTCTCATTTCTCCTTAAAGGATCTGTTTAAACAATGATATCAATATTGCCTTGAATATATATATGCGTGTACATATTAAAGAATGAAATGCAGCAGTGCTTAAAAGTTTGCAATAGAGAAACATTACCTTACAGCTCAAGAAAGATATTAAATATTCAGAAAAAATTAATTATATGCTTTGCTGGTACTGTACCAGCTACACATTAAGAAAATATGAACCATAAAGTCATCATAATTTTACCGCAGTGTGAAAATATTTTCAAAAACTTGAAACTAAACCAAATGAAATTTAATTTAAGTAATGGAATTAAAAATTATCAATTAGTATCGTTTTGCAGGACACTACTATTTAAAGATATCTATGATAGATTTGAATGTTCTAAGAATTTAAGAACTTTTTATTAATTTAATTCTTATTAAGGGTTACCGATGACGGAGACGTTAGCATCCCTAACTTCGAAGCAATGGTTTCTGGGTTTGAATCCTGGTTCAGACATTGAAAATAATTTCTCTCTGTGTCTTTTTTATATCATTTCACTTTTGAGGTAAAGATGGCATACGCATTGGGTACCCCAATATAAGAAAATTGCCATCATCTTAGTCCCTTGTAGTGTTGAATCTGATTAAATTCTGAAAATCATCACCGCAATAGAAAAAAAAAACTAGAAATGATACGCTTTTGAACTTGTTAATTAAATTTTAATAATAAAAATTAATAAATTAATTTCAAGCCGTAAAATTAAAAACGGAAAACTTCTGACCTTTTCTTAATTTTAGGAAGATTATATGCACACAAATTAACTTAGAAAAATAATTTGTAAAATTTAACAAAAGCAACATTGTCACGGTTTAACGTTTGGTTCTGGTCTTTGTAAAATCTAGCAATACTCAATAAAAGCTTAAATAAATTTCAAGTTAAATCAATTTCTTTTCAATTATATTCTCAAATTTAATTAAGGACGATTTAAATATACCATTTTTAATATTTTATTGGTTTACTTTCTCTTAATACACCCGAATTAATATTTAAGTGGGTTTTTAAAAATCTCTGTAAAAATTATTTGATGAAAAAAATGTATCTATTGCAAATATTCATTTATAATCCTGAAAAAAAATATTTAGATTAATTCCAAAAACATTCAATATTGCAAAATATTACTTTAAACAACTCAACATTTTATTAAATAATGAGTAGTGGTCAAATGGCCAATTAAAAAATTCATCTGATAAATTGAAAATAACTCAGGAAAATGGTAACTCTTTTTGTAACTTCATTCATTTAAAAAAAATTTTAAATCAAAATTGAAATTAAGTTAAACAATTTGCTTAGGTTCTGTTTCTTATAACAAACTAATTTGCTTTCAAATAATCACTTGTAATGTTTAGGTACACAGTACAATAAATTCGTAAAATTTGAATCTTGATACGTCTATTGAAAATTACAATTGATTTTAAACGAAACGTAAAAATTGTTAATATGAGCTAAACAAGATAAAAATATGTCATTTCTTTTTTAAAGAAGAAAACAACCAAATACCTTGTAATCCAAATTTAAGTTATTGATACTAATGAAGTAAAATCACACTTTTACTCAACTAAGAAAATCCATTAAAAGAGAAATCCTTAACGCATTAGTTCTCCTATTTCTATATATAAAGTAAAGATTATAAATCGCCATTAAATTTAATAAAGTCTAGTGCATTGCACAAATTGATGAGGAATATGTTGCAATGAAGCAATTAACAAGCCTAACAACGTTGCTTACAAATAAAATCAGCAAATGTAAATGCATGATTGAAACTTACATAAATAAAAATGAAGTATTGTTAAATAGAATGTGTGGGATTAATTAAAAAATTATACCACATTCTTATTCAAAACTAAGGAATGATATACTTGAATATCATACTTATATATCGCAAGGAGACAGTTAATAATAAGCCAAAACAATTTTTAAGTTGTCAAATGGCCAGAAAACAAACAGCCGGTAAGATGTTACAAGCAATCATTTCTAATATAGCCTCTGTTAATTCAAATGCATAGAAATGTTTTTTCGAATATATTTACCATTTCATAGCAGTTATTACGACTCAATATATATATATATATATATATATATATATATATATAATATTAAACACCTGATCATCATGGTATTTATATATGCCATCAATGTATGAATCGATATATATATATATATATATATATATATATATATATATATATATATATATATATATATATACATATATATATATATTTCACACATTTCCTGGGCGTTCTATAGAATACCAAATGAAAAACCAAAAACGTGTGTGTGTTCGATTCGTTTCCAATATCACGTAGCAAACTACGTGAATTTTCATGCGGTCTTCAAGATCAGAATTTGTTAGTTGCACTCAGCGGTAAAAATAAGCAATAACATTAGAGACCAACAAAAATTTTTTTGTCTGTGTGGCATGAAAATGGAGGAAAAAGCTGTAATATTAAACAAGGAGTAATGGTTTATACACATAAAACAAATATTCGATCAGGAACTGCGGGAAAATAAAGTTAAAGATGAAAAAAGTGTTTTCTTTATTGAAACTACTTACAAAGATTAATAAATGATGTATAAAAAGTCAAAATAACTATTCATAAAAAACTCAGAGATTACTGGAGGCTGAATTGCTCAGATTTGATGATTGTGGAAAAGGAAAAAATAACTCACTTATTCCGTTAAAGAAAGCGCCAGTACAACGTAAATGACGTCACTGACTCTCAGATATTTCATGTACTTGGCGAAACTCAATTGTATGTTGGACATGGAGGACATGATATAATGTTGAATAAACTCTCAACGAAAGAAAAAATATTGCACGTCATAATATTGAACTGTAAAAGGCACACCCCTTGTTGAACCATATTAGGTTTGGTTTGCTTTGTCGCTCAACGGTCATTTGTTTGCACACGAGGGCTAATTAGATCGGAGCCTATGATTTAAAGTGGATTATGAACCACTAAAAACGTGAATCCCTATGGTGGGATTAGCACCTACGAACTGTTGAACCGAAGGCAAGAGCTCTAATCATTCGTCTTTCAGCTCGGCGTGAGCCTCATCAGAAGAAAGCAGAGGGGATTTAAACTAGTGGCTTTGTTATGAAACAAATGGTTTGTTAATTTAATACCGGAAGTCAAATATATCTTGATTCTGCGTTTAGCTCAAATAGAGAATACAAATTTATTCTAGTGAATTAAAATTATCTAAAAAAAAATACGATTCTCAAATCTCTCGTCAAAATAACTGAAAAGGAAGCCAAAATTTTGTGAAAAAATTCTCGTTGCTTGGAGCGTCATCAACATTATAATTTAAGAATGACAATTATTTTGCCAATAGGTTGATGAGACGCATGCTGGAGTTCCCCCAGAATTGAAAATCGTATTAGGAGTGACCGGAGTATTGTCGAAAAGGCTAATCAAGATAACAATAACCTTTGTACTTCGATATAAAAAGTACTATTATTTCAAATGACATTTAAAAGTAAACTGCAAATTTGAAGTTATAGATACAATATTTTTATAATAGATTTGCTTATTTCAATTTAAAGTAAATTCCTACATATTTTATAACATCTTTCCGAAAGAGCTCTCATACGAATCTTCTAATTATCCCTGGAAGTCTCTCTGAAAACAGGAAATATAAAAATATTTCCCGAATATTTAAATTGTAATAAGAATATTCTTTTTTGTGAATAATATTTTTTTGAAAAATGTAATATAGTTGCAACAAGCTTTACTAATTTCCATGGGCTACAAATATCAACTGCAAAGAGGAAGTTATTCATACAATTTAATTATTTATAATGCATATGCTTATTTTATAATTTTAAGAATATTCTTACATATTTAATAGCAACCTCTTTCCTAAAGAGCTCCCAAGCGAATCTTTTAATTATCGCTGGAAATCTCTCCAAATTAAGAAATATAGAAATATTTCCTGAATTTTTAAATATTAATAAGAATATTCTTTTTTTTTTTGAATAAAATTTATTGTTTTAAAAAAACAGTATTATAGATACAACATGAATTACTAATGACCATGGGATTTACATGTCAACTGCAACGAGGCAGTTATGCATACAATATAAATATTTATAATAGATTTGCTAATAACATTTTTTTTGAGAAATGTAATATAGATACCACAAGCATTACTATATCCCATGGGCTTTATATGTCAACTGCAACGAGGCAGTTATGCATACAATATAATTATAATATATTTGCTATATATATATATATATATATATATATATACATATATATATATAATTTCAAGAATATTCTTACATATTTAATAACAACCTCTTTCCTAAAGGGCTCCCAAGCGAATCTTTTAATCATCGCTGGAAGTCTCTCTGAAAACAGGAAATATAGAAATATTTCCCGAATATTTAAATTGTAATAAGAATATTCTTTTTTGTGAATAATATTTATTTTTTTGAGAAATATAGATACAACAAGCATTACTAATTCCCTTGGGCTACACAAATCAAATGCAACGAGGAAGTTATGCATACAATATAATTATTTATAATAGATTTGCTAATAATATTTATTGTTTTGAGAAATGTAATATAGATACTACAAGCATTATTATATCCCATGGTCTTTACGTGTCAACTGCAACGAAGAAGTTATTCATACAATTTAATTATTTAGAATAGATATGCTTATTTTATATAATTTCAAGAATAATCTTACATATTTAATAACAACCTCTTTCCTAAAGAGCTCCGAAGCTATTCTTTTAATCATTGCTGGAAGTCTCTTTGAAAACAGGAAATATAGAAATATTTCCCGAATTTTTAAATTTTAATAAGAATATTCTTTTTTTTAAATAAAATTTATTGTTTTGAAAGAACGGTAATATAGATACTACAAGCATTACTATATCCCATGGGATTTACATGTCAACTGCAACGAGGCAGTTATGCATACAATATAATTATTTATAATAGATTTGCTTATTTCAATTTTAAGAATATTCTTACATATTTAATTACAAACTTTTTCCTAAAGAGCTCCCAAGCGAATCTTTTAATCATCGCTGGAAGTCTCTTATAAAACCGGAAATATAGAAATATTTCCCGAATACTTAAATTGTAATAAGAATATTCTTTTTGTTAATAATATTTAATTTTTTTTTTGAGAAATATAATATAGATACTACAAGCATTATTCTATCCCATGGTCTTCACATGTCAACTGCAACGAGGCAGTTATGCATACAATATAATTACTTATAATACATATGCTTATTTTATATATATAATTTTAAGAATATTCTTACATATTTAATAACAACCTCTTTCCTAAAGAGCTCCCAAGCGAATCTTTTAATCATCGCTGGAAGTCTCTCTGAAAACAGGAAATATAGAAGTATTTCCCGAATTTTTAAATTTTAATAAGAATATTCTTTTTTTTTTTTTTTTTTAATAAAATTTATTGTTTTGAAACAACGGTATTATAGATACAACATGCATTACTAATTGCCATGGAATTTACAAGTCAACTGCAACGAGGCAGTTATGCATACAATATAATTATTTATAATAGATTTGCTATATATATATATAATTTCAAGAATATTCTTACATATTTATTAGGAACCTCTTTCCTAAGGATCTCCAAAGCGAATATTTTAATCATCGCTGGAAGTCTCTCTAAAAACAGGAAATATAGAATAATTTCCCGAATATTTAAATTGTAATAAGAATATTCTTTTTTGTGAATAATATTTATTGTTTTGAGAAATATAATCTAGATACAACAAACATTACTAATTCCCATGGGCTACACAATTCAAATGTAACGAGGCAGTTATGCATACAATATAATTATATATAATAGATTTGCTAATAACATTTATTGTTTTGAGAAATTTAAATTAGATACTACAAGCATTACTATATCCCATGCGCTTCACATGTCAACTGCGACGAGGCAGTTATGCATACAATATAATTATTTATAATACATATGCTTATTATATATATATAATTTTAAGAATATTCTTACATATTTAATAACAACCTCTTTCCTAAAGAGCTCCCAAGCGAATCTTTTAATCATCGCTGGAAGTTTCTCTGAAAACAGGAAATATAGAAATATTTCCCGAATTTTTAAATTTTAATAAGAATATTCTTTTTTTTTTTTTTAATAGAATTTATTGTTTTGAAAGCACGGTATTATAGATACAACATGAATTACTAATTGCCATGGGATTTACATGTCAACTGCAAAGAGGCAGTTATGCATAAAATATAATTATTTATAATCGATTTGCTAATTTCAAGAATATTCTTATATATTTAATAACAACCTTTCCTAAAGAGCTCCCAAGCGAATCTTTTAATCATCGCTGGAAGTTTCTCTAAAAACAGGAAATATAGAAATATTTCCCAAATTTTTAAATTTTAATAAGAATATTCTTTTTTTTTATTAAAATATTTTTTTTGAAAGAACGGTATTATAGATACAACATGCATTACTAATTGTCATGGGATTTACATGTCAACTGCAACGAGGCAGTTATGCATACAATATAATTATTTATAATAGATTCGCTATATATATATATATATATATATATATATATATATATATATATATATATATATATATATATATATATATATATTATATATAATTTCAAGAATATTCTCACATATTTAATAACAACCTCTTTCCTAAAGAGCTCCCAAGCGAATCTTTTAATCATCGCTGGAAGTCTCTCTGAAAACAGGAAATATAGAAATATTTCCCGAATATTTAAATTGTAATAAGAATATTCTTTTTTGTGAATAATATTTATTTTTTTGAGAAAAATAGATACAACAAGCATTACTAATTCCCATGGGCTACACAAGTCAAAGGCAATGAGGCAGTTATGCATACAATATAATTATTTATAATAGATTTGCTTATTTCAATTATAAGAATATTCTTACATATTTAATTACAAACTTTTTCCTAAAGAGCTTCCAAGCGAATCTTTTAATCATCGCTGGAATTCTCTCTTAAAACAGGAAATATAGAAATATTTCCCGAATACTTAAATTGTAATAAGAATATTCTTTTTTGTTAATAATATTTATTTTTTTCGAGAAATGTAATATAGATACTACAAGCATTACCATGCGCTTCACATGTCAACTGCAACGAGGCAGTTATGCATACAATATAATTATTTATAATACATATGCTTATTATATATATATAATTTTAAGAATATTCTTACATATTTAATAACAACCTCTTTCCTAAAGAGCTCCCAAGCGAATCTTTTAATCATCGCTGGAAGTTTCTCTGAAAACAGGAAATATAGAAATATTTCCCGAATTTTTAAATTTTAATAAGAATATTCTTTTTTGTTAATAATATTTATTTTTTTCGAGAAATGTAATATAGATACTACAAGCATTACTAATTGCCATGGGATTTACATGTCAACTGCAACGAGGCAGTTATGCATACAATATAATTATTTATAATACATATGCTTATTATATATATATAATTTTAAGAATATTCTTACATATTTAATAACAACCTCTTTCCTAAAGAGCTCCCAAGCGAATCTTTTAATCATCGCTGGAAGTTTCTCTGAAAACAGGAAATATAGAAATATTTCCCGAATTTTTAAATTTTAATAAGAATATTCTTTTTTTTTTTTTAATAAAATTTATTGTTTTGAAACAACGGTATTATAGATAAGACATGCATTACTAATTGCCATGGGCTTTACATGTCAACTGCAACGAGGCAGTTATGCATACAATATATTTATAATAGATTAGCTAATAACATTTATTTCTTTCAGAAATGTAATATAGATACCACAAGCATTACTATATCCCATGGGCTTTATATGTCAACTGCAACGAGGCAGTTATTCATACAATATAATTATAATAGATTTGCTCATTTCAAGAATATTCTTACATATTTAATAACAACCTCTTTCCTAAAGAGCTCCCAAGCGAATCTTTTAATCATCGCTGGAAGTCTCTCTGAAAACAGGAAATATAGAAATATTTCCCGAATATTTAAATTGTAATAAGAATATTCTTTTTTGTGAATAATATTGTTTTGAGAAATATAATATAGATACAACAAACATTACTAATGGCCATGGGCTACACAAGTCAAATGCAACAAGGCAGTTATGCATACAATATAATTATTTATAATAAATTTGCGAATAATATTTGTTTTGAAAAAATTAATATAGATACTACAAGCATTATTATATCCCATGGGCTTTACATGTCAACTGCAATGAGGAAATTATTCATACAATTTAATTATTTATAATAGATATGCTTATTTTAATTTTAAGAATATTCTTATATATTTAATAACAACCTCTTTCCTAAAGAGCTCCCAAGCGAATCTTTTAATCATCGCTGGAAGTTTCTCTGAAAACAGGAAATATAGAAATATTTCCCGAATATTTAAATTGTAATAAGAATATTCTTTTTTGTGAATAATATTGTTTTGAGAAATATAATATAGATACAACAAACATTAATAATTCCCTTGGGCTACACAAATCAAATGCAACGAGGAAGTTATGCATACAATATAATTATTTATAATAGATTTGCTAATAATATTTATTGTTTTGAGAAATGTAATATAGATACTACAAGCATTATTATATCCCATGGTCTTTACGTGTCAACTGCAACGAAGAAGTTATTCATACAATTTAATTATTTAGAATAGATATGCTTATTTTATATAATTTCAAGAATATTCTTACATATTTAATAACAACTTCTTTCCTAAAGATCTCCGAAGCTATTCTTTTAATCATTGCTGGAAGTCTCTTTGAAAACAGGAAATATAGAAATATTTCCCGAATTTTTAAATTTTAATAAGAATATTCTTTTTTTTAAATAAAATTTATTGTTTTGAAAGAACGGTAATATAGATACTACAAGCATTACTATATCCCATGGGCTTTACATGTCAACTGCAACGAGGCAGTTATGCATACAATATAATTATTTATAATAGATTTGCTTATTTCAATTTTAAGAATATTCTTACATATTTAATTACAAACTTTTTCCTAAAGAGCTCCCAAGCGAATCTTTTAATCATCGCTGGAAGTCTCTCTTAAAACCGGAAATATAGAAATATTTCCCGAATACTTAAATTGTAATAAGAATATTCTTTTTTGTTAATAATATTTATTTTTTTTTTTTGAGAAATATAATATAGATACTACAAGCATTATTCTATCCCATGGGCTTCACATGTCAACTGCAACGAGGCAGTTATGCATACAATATAATTACTTATAATACATATGCTTATTTTATATATATAATTTTAAGAATATTCTTACATATTTAATAACAACCTCTTTCCTAAAGAGCTCCCAAGCGAATCTTTTAATCATCGCTGGAGGTCTCTCTGAAAACAGGAAAATATAGAAATATTTCCCGAATTTTTAAATTTTAATAAGAATATTCTTTTTTTTTTTTTAATAAAATTTATTGTTTTGAAAGCACGGTATTATAGATACAACATGAATTACTAATTGCCATGAGATTTACATGTCAACTGCAAAGAGGCAATTATGCATAAAATATAATTATTTATAATCGATTTGCTAATTTCAAGAATATTCTTATATATTTAATAACAACCTTTCCTAAAGAGCTCCCAAGCGAATCTTTTAATCATCGCTGGAAGTTTCTCTAAAAACAGGAAATATAGAAATATTTCCCAAATTTTTAAATTTTAATAAGAATATTCTTTTTTTTTATTAAAATTTATTGTTTTGAAAGAACGGTATTATAGATACAACATGCATTACTAATTGTCATGGGATTTACATGTCAACTGCAACGAGGCAGTTATGCATACAATATAATTATTTATAATAGATTCGCTATATATATATATATATATATATATATATATATATATATATATATATATATTATATATAATTTCAAGAATATTCTCACATATTTAATAACAACCTCTTTCCTAAAGAGCTCCCAAGCGAATCTTTTAATCATCGCTGGAAGTTTCTCTGAAAACAGGAAATATAGAAATATTTCCCGAATTTTTAAATTTTAATAAGAATATTCTTTTTTTTTTAATAAAATTTATTGTTTTGAAACAACGGTATTATAGATAAAACATGCATTACTAATTGCCATGGGCTTTACATGTCAACTGCAATGAGGAAATTATTCATACAATTTAATTATTTATAATAGATATGCTTATTTTAATTTTAAGAATATTCTTATATATTTAATAACAACCTCTTTCCTAAAGAGCTCCCAAGCGAATCTTTTAATCATCGCTGGAAGTCTCTCTGAAAACAGGAAATATAGAAATATTTCCCGAATATTTAAATTGTAATAAGAATATTCTTTTTTGTGAATAATATTTATTTTTTTGAGAAATGTAATATAGATACCACAAGCATTACTATATCCCATGGGCTTTATATGTCAACTACAACGAGGCAGTTATGCATAAAATATAATTATAATAGATTTGCTATATAATTTCAAGAATATTCTTACATATTTAATAACAACCTCTTTCCTAAAGAGCTCCCAAGCGAATCTTTTAATCATCGCTGGAAGTCTCTCTGAAAACAGGAAATATAGAAATATTTCCCGAATATTTAAATTGTAATAAGAATAGTCTTGTTTGTGGATAAGGTTTATTGTTTTGAGAAATGTAATATAGATACCACAAGCATTACTATATCCCATGGGCTTTATATGTCAACTACAACGAGGCAGTTATGCATAAAATATAATTATAATAGATTTGCTATATAATTTCAAGAATATTCTTACATATTTAATAACAACCTCTTTCCTAAAGAGCTCCCAAGCGAATCTTTTAATCATCGCTGGAAGTCTCTCTGAAAACAGGAAATATAGAAATATTTCCCGAATATTTAAATTGTAATAAGAATATTCTTTTTTGTGAATAATATTTATTTTTTTGAGAAATGTAATATAGATACCACAAGCATTACTATATCCCATGGGCTTTATATGTCAACTACAACGAGGCAGTTATGCATAAAATATAATTATAATAGATTTGCTATATAATTTCAAGAATATTCTTACATATTTAATAACAACCTCTTTCCTAAAGAGCTCCCAAGCGAATCTTTTAATCATCGCTGGAAGTCTCTCTTAAAACAGGAAATATAGAAATATTTCCCGAATACTTAAATTGTAATAAGAATATTCTTTTTTGTTAATAATATTTATTTTTTTGAGAAATATAATATAGATACTACAAGCATTATTCTATCCCATGGGCTTTACATGTCAACTGCAACGAGGCAGTTATGCATACAATATAATTATTTATAATAGATTTGCTTATTTCAATGTTAAGAATATTCTTACCTATGTTTTACTTATTTCCTGAAGAGCTTCCAGGGAATATTTTAATGCTGCCTGAAAGTTCTCTCTGAATACAGGAGAAATCGTAATATTTCCTTATCATTTAATTCCTTTTTTGTTTGATACCGTTTATTTTTTAACAAGTGTCAAAAAATCACTTAAAATAAATTTCCATATATTTTGTTAGGATTAGTAGGATTAGTTAGGATTAGTATTGTTTAGTTTTATTTATTTTTCGACTCATCGCTAGAAGTATGTATGTAAATTAAATTTTTAAACCCAGAAGTGCTATATATTCTAAGTCTGTTGATTGAAGTGTGTTTGGATCCTGGTGCACTACAAACGTCCGTAGCTAAGGTGAGACTTTTTCCTAATTAACTGTTGAACTGAAGGCAAGAGCTGTTCTCATTCTATTGACACCATTTCTTTTGATGGAGTTACATTTTATTTAAAAAATTTTTATTTAGATTTACTGAAGAAAATTAACACAAATATTTTAGTATTTTTGAATAACTATTCTTTATTTTGTAAACGATTGCCATACATAATAGATTGGTTAAATACATATTTATATATATATATTGAGGTAATAAAATAAATTAGTGTTAGTTAGGTTTTATTAATCAACGAATTATTAAACTCTTTACTCGCATTACAATTGTTTTCCTATTAGCTTTAAAAAGGAAAACACAATGCACGTTTTTTACAGCTAATTAAAAAGAACTTTTTCAAAAACAGGATCTTTTTTTTTATTTTTAAGAAAATTTGGTATTTTTAACACAGAATGAAATGGATGTTGTTTTCTTCTTAGAAAAAAGAATAGTACAGAAATGACAACTTTAAAAGTACAGTGAAGAAGGTGAAACATGTACA
This sequence comes from Latrodectus elegans, assembly GCA_030067965.1. Classification (NCBI taxonomy): domain Eukaryota; kingdom Metazoa; phylum Arthropoda; class Arachnida; order Araneae; family Theridiidae; genus Latrodectus; species Latrodectus elegans. Next base: position 22,616,811 of record CM057813.1, read on the forward strand.
AATGCTTAAATGAACCAAATTCTATAAAGAATGCAGACCTTGATTGCTTATATTTTAAATAAATTACAAATATTGTAATCAAAATTACCAAATGAAACATGATATTCGTTTAATTGGTTTGTTTGTTGCTCAACGGTCATTTTTTACACACCAGGGCTAATTAGATCGGAACCTACGGTTCCAAGTGGATTCGAAACTACTATAAACATCCATGCTCAAGGTGGGATTCAAACCCTCGAACTGTTTAACCCAAGACAAGAGAGCTAACCATTTTGATGCGATCTCGGCTGATATTCGTTTAAAGTTGGCCAGTCCCAAACACTGGTTTAATTTTCATTCCATTACATTCCAAGCAGTGGTTATAAATTTAAGTTCTTACTAAATTTCGGTGAAAAAAGAAAATAAGATTTTTATTTATACAGATACTTATACGTTTTTGATACAAATTTTAATATCTTTAACAGTGTTATGTTTATATTTATTAAGATTTACTCTGTTGTCATAAGAAACTGCTTTTTGGAGTTAAAGGCCTCGATTTCGATCCCAGCGAATGAAAAAAAAATATTTTATGATTTATTTTAATGTACATCTGTAGGGATGGTTATTCAAGAGATTTTAAGATTTCTTTCCTTTCGAAAGGGGAAACAGCCCTATATGAAATATATTTCTCGGAAGGTAGTTTAAGAATTGAATATTAATTAGCTTGTAAGAGCCCTTGATCATAAGACAGTCAACAATGTGATAGAGTTAAATTGAGCAATTTAGAAATACATACTTATGTAGTTAGTTCTTTTAAAAATATTTATTCAAGTGTGATATTTTATAAGTAAAAGTTAAAATTTTAATCGGGCCTTAATCCATTTTTTCAGTAGAGATGCATAAATCCTTTTTAAGTTTTCCATTGAAACACTTTTGAGCGTTTCTTAATTTTCTAAAATATAACATATTTTGCTTTATATTTCCTTTACATTCACATTTTGATTTTTTTTTTTATGTTTAATAGTCACATACACAAAATACAATTAAATGAAAACAATGGAGTATAAAACATATTAACCTCAGAATTTAATGAATTTAAATAATCGCAATTACATCCAATTTAGGTTGAAAGTGGATTTATGAATAAAAACAAGACTCTCATTTTGTAATGTGATGTTTTTAGCAGCCTGTAAATTTTCATGGAAGCTTAAAATTGTTTTGAATATGCATAATTTCTTTGTTTACAGTTCTTGAATTTTGTTGAAGTAACAAGAGTACTATACATTTTAATAAACTAAATTAATTTACTATAACAATAATAAAATCATTGTCTTAAGAAAAAAAAGCACAGTACAAAAGATGTCAATGTTGTAATAAATCAAGAACAAAAGTAATTTAAATAATTGAGCAATTAAATTATTTATATTTTTAAGCTCAGATTGCGGGGAGAATGTTTGGACACATAATTTTTATTTTAATTGAGAGAATAAGCTAAAAAAAATTTTGTTACTGCTGCTGTATTTCTTAATAAATAAAATATGAGATTTATTCATGGATCGTAAATTTGGATTTTCATGAAAAGTAGATTCAATAAAGAAATTTAACTTAACGAGTCTCATAGAATAGAAGAAACTCCTTTAACATTATATAGAAAGAACACTTTAACACCAAAAATTACTAGATCATGCCAAAATCATTCTTTTGCATTTTGGGTAAATCACTTTTTTAGGTAAAATTTTTATCAAACTTTAATTATTATCTTTTGTAAGAAAAATAAAGTGTAAGACAGAAAGCATGACATTATAAAACAAAAATTCTTCTTTTACAATTAAAGAAAATATGTTATAAAAATATATGAAAATCTAGTAGCAGTTTGTTACTATTTTGAAAATCAGAATTAACTTTCAAATTTTTATCAAAATTTGGAAGTTTTTCATGATAAAAAAACATTAAGACTTTTATACTTTAAAATGTCTATAAAAGCTAAGTTTTCAAATATACTCCATCATCTGAATGGTGCTAGTATTAATATATGTAAAAGCATATTAGCTAACTCTATAAAATGAAACAATTATTGCAAAAAGTCAAGTGACTTACCTTACTAAGTTAGCAATATGATAAGCACATTAACAGATGATCGTATTCTGCAAAAAAAAAAAAAAATAAATAAAAAAAAGGATTTAATGAAGGGATTCCTCTACATTTTTTTAAATATTACTATAATGTAATTTTCTCGTTTATTTAAATTTTATAAACCATAAATTGTTACGATATAAATTTAAATATTTTTATAATTCTGATTAATAATTGCAGTTTTAACAATTGGTAATTAATTACGTAGATTTTTAAATTATTCGCATTTTTATTTGAATTATGTATTTATTTTGACTGTTGTCTTGGAAAACTAGCCAGTAAATATTGAAAGTGAGTCTAATATAAATGCCGCATACTCATTAACAAAAATGCAGCCTAATGAACGCGCAACAATGAATGGAAGAATGTGTGAACTTGGAAGAGAGAGAGAGAGAAATTCATTTCATAAGACGATATATAGAAATGTAAACAAAAAATATATCTCCTTTTATTCAAAGTAAAAAGCTTTACTCGTATTCATTACTTAAAAACTTCATAAAAACATTACTGGAAAATCTTTTGATCCGAACAATTTGATCAATTTGTATACTTCTTTACAATATACAAAATAACAAAAATAAAAAAAATGAATAATTTATGTTTTTAAAATTGGATGCATATATCTTTAAAAATTCCTGATCAATTTTAATTACTTAATTTTATTTAAATACTATGACTTTTACTCTGAATTAAAAAAAAAAGTTTACTGTTAAGTATTTTAAAAAAAAAATCACCGATATTTTAAAAATATCTAAAATTTAAAGTAAAAAATTCTTTTACATCATACATTGTTTCCAGATGATTTTTTCAATTGAATTCATTGTGACATAATTTTAACAAAATTATAGGAATCTAATATTTGAGTTAAAAAAACAGAGCAGTTAATAAATGGGAAAAAAAGTTCAAATTTCTGATTTACAGTTATTTTTATAATTCCAACAATGAAAAATATATATTACTAAATGAACAAGATATTAAACACATTCAATCTAATCATTAAGCTGTTGTTAACAAGAACGTACAAGGAATGTACTCAGTGGGACTTTAGCGGCATTGGGAATTGAACCCCCACCTTTCCGGACCGATGCCCTAACTACAAGGCTACCAAATTTCTTTTTAGTTACGCTGTCAGTAAATATCAAAGTTGGAACTCAATTCATTTGTTTCAAATAAACTTTGATAAGCGGCGCATTGATAAACATGTATATATATTCGTAGTAGTGCATAACAATTTTTTAAAAATGGAAAAACATTATCTATTTTTTCTGAAAGAAATTAAAATGCAGGAACACTCTAAAAAAGAACACAAATTAGTATTAGCACTGATTGAATGGGGTATTAGAGACACAGAACAATCTATTTTGTTACCAGCGGACATGCATATCTGGAATTATAAGATCGGCTTCCGTTTCTTAAATTTGCAGGATTCTGGATCGTATGAAATTAGTGTTATAGCATTTAAATCCCATCGTGACATAGGCTACTTTACACTGAATTAATTACGATTAAATTAATTAGAAATGAATAAATCAAAATTCTGAACTGAAACAAAACTAACTTTTAAGTAAGGAAAAGATCAACATTTAGATAAAAGTTCTTTTTCTCATTTCGATCATCTGTTTTCGATTCAATCGCAGACAAAAATTTGGCGGCGAAACAGACTACAAAGTTTATTCAATAGGTGGTTGGTTCTCTCTGATATTTATTTACAATAACTTTTTATAACAATGCATACCATTCAATGATTCATAATGATTGCAAATTTTATAATTGTGGAATGCTATCATTCATTTTAACCACAAAACTATATATACACCTTTTTAAACAATATCTTTCAACTGATATTTAAGTTCACAATACAAAATTTTACACTATGTTAAGTTATGAAAATTAAAGATCACAGTTTCAACCTGGAATATTTTAACATAGAAATTCATCATTTATATAATCCATTTTTGAAACATTGTTTGAATTGTTTAATTGTACTTTTTTCAGGATATTATGTTAATGCTTTCTTGAATCAGAGGCAAGTTTTCTAACACCGTTTATAAATTAAATAATCTAATTGAATAATTGTATGTCAAATAACGCGTTCACATTAATAATTATTTTTTACTTTAAAATGCAGTTACATTTAAATTATCAAGCTAATCAAATTTCCAATTTCAAAATCAATAGATTTTTAAATGAATTTTAAGCAATATTAAGCAGATTATTAACTTACGAAATTGGCACTCAGATAATTGCATTGCAAAATTCATTAACTCCATATATCTTTATTATATAACCACTAATTTGCAAAGAAAATTTGTGAATTATTGATATGGAATCTTTTTTGGCGAATATAAATTACAAAGCGCACAATATTTTTTCTAATAAATTATTCACTTACTGGTGAATATATTAGTTCAAACAGAATCTGTATAATTGGAAATTATAGAATTTTCAATATAGGTTACAGAATTAGCAGCACGCGTAAGTATATTTCAAAATCATCTGATTCGGGTTTTCTAATGAAAGAGCTGACTTTTCAAAAGGATAATGTACCTTGAAGCATTCTCCAGTTCTTTTGATTAAATCTTAATCTGCTTTTGCTTTTACTTTATCTTCAGAGAAATTAAATCTTTTTACTTCCTTTCACTTCAACACGCATATTAACAGAAGGACTTGGACGCCACGCACTGAACAAACTAATGGCCTACTATTGTTGCACTTTTTATATATATCGAGCTCATAATAGCCTTTATATTCACAGTCGAGAGGAAACCTAACAAACTCCCAATCACCACTCTTATGGATATAATTAATAATTATAGATGTAGGCAGAAAAAAACATTCATCTCTCGTAACTCAAAAACAGAAAAGTCACAGTAAGTCCATCCGACACAAGATTTCTATGCAATAATTGATGAAGTTTATAGACTAACGATACACATTATAGAAGAGCCATTTACCCAAGTGAATAGAGGGTCGAGAGCTAACAAAACTATGTATTTAAATAAATAAGAAAAAACAATCGGCATCAGAATATTAGCTAAGAAAAATACATTAAGATTATCTTAGCGTTGATTGTTTACTTACGATAACAATATTACTTGATTTCACCGGGATTTGGTAATAAAAATACATTATTTGGAACGGAAGGTTAGATTCAATCCTTACAATTGTTCAACAATGGAAGAAAGAACTTACATTTTCTGTATGTAAGACTGAGTGAGTGCTACGGAGTTTTCCGGATTTCGTGCTTATATAACCCACAATCTGTAAAAAAAGACCATGAAAAGCAGAAAAGTGGATGTTCAGATGTTTAATAATAATCTTAGGGATTGAAACTTCCACTGTGCACGATATTTAAATTCCGTAAATTATTAGGAGACAGAGGCCTTATATCCAAGCAATGCATTGAAACTGGATATATATCGTACAATATCGTAAATATTTCTACAATACACAAAGAATTATTCATAGTAAGCCGGTTTTAAAGTTTGCAACTAGCGAAAAATATTGTTCTTTATCTTGATTGTGATAAATTTCAATAAATCTGAAATAACAAATTTATTCTAAATGTAAAATATATCACTATTCTTTACTTTACTCTATTTAAAGTTCTAAATCGATCCACTCCATGTCTACTGAAAATGTTAAATATAAGAGGATTTCGTAAACGGATCCTTAAATCTTAAAGGCTTTCAATAATCTGAATATTCACTACGTACACATTTTTAGAAAAATTAGCGAGATGGCACCAAATGGTTAGCCTTCGATTAAGCACTTCAAGGGTTAGAATCCCAAATTGAGCCTGGATGTTTGTAATGGTTCAAAATCCATTTTAAACTTTACAACCAGGTTTAACTAGCTAATACCCGGTTTGGCGGAAAAATGATCTTTGAACGACAAACGCATTGAAAATTTTCAGAAATAATAGTTGTGAGTCAAATTATCGAATTCCTAAAAGGGAAATTTGAAAAATTTCAAGCATCAATATAGATAGAGTATTTACAAAAAATCGACATTATCAATAAATGAAACACGCGACATATAGTTTATATCCTGTTTTAGACTCTTAAGTTGTCGACTTCGAGATGCCAAATATCCATTTTTCTAGCCCATAAATCGTTATAATCGCACTCTTCAGAAAGAAAATTACATTTTAATCTCAGGCAATAGGAAAATAGATATTGCGTTTAATAAATAGATCAGCTTTCAACAATGTGATTGCTTGAGAGTTTTCAAATTACTTTCTTTATAACACAAGAATACGAATGAATGTTTAAAAAATTCATCTTGGAAAAAAATTGTGATGTATATTCAAAAAGAATAATATCTTTCAGATGTCTGCCGAGCTATGAGACATAATATTTCTACTGTCTTGTCACTTTACAGATATAAAGAAGATTAAAAACTCCAATACCTTTGACGCCAAACATTACTGAAATAATTGAAAATCAATCACCTCTCTTTTAATTGCCATAGCCAGTAATTATATACCCCCCTTCAGAGGGAAAACAAGTTTCAATCCCAGTTATTGATTAATAAATTTCCGGTAATATATATTTTTTACTTATATTACTAAATTAACATTTTGTATAAAGAAAGTTGGTAATAGAGTTAAGATACCATGAAAATATTCAACCGAAAAAAAATATCTTTTTGAAGTTATACGAATGGGGAAAAATTATAGTAATAAATCAAAGCACGTCATACATAACAATTTTAATCTGTTAAAAAAAATTGAATTACATCTTTTGACAATGGCTTGAGCATTAATTATTAATTAAAAGCATCGAATATATTAACTACTAAAAGTAAATAAAAATCCGAATTTAAAAAAATTCTAAGGAATTCCACAATCATAGTTTTGCAAAAGGCTATACCAGAAAGTGATCAAGAGTCGCTTCACTATACTATATAATTTTTGGTATTTTTATCTTACGTAAAACTTCCGCTTATAAGCATGTTTTGTAAGGGTTAAAATTTGATCAATCCAATTTTGCATGAATAAATTAACGCAATTGGAATTAAAATTCTCTATTATATTCATCAATATATTTTTCAATAAAAAATAAAAACAATTTTATATGGTGGCATTACAACTACGTTTGTATCTGCCAATAAGTGTTTAAAATTTGTGTTTACATTCAGTGTAATGACACAGTTTTATAATTTCCCATGAGAGTGTGATGCTTTAAATATTAAAAATAATCTATTCCAAGCTTATGCAAATAAAAAGAAAACAAATGAGAACAACTGATTCTCAGAATTAAAGAGGGTTGGTCAGAAAGGGAGGAAATAAAGGATGCACGCCCAAGTCCTTTCATTTCAAAGACGATACAAATGAGTTATAAAAGGTAAACCGTTGAATATTAATACATGATAAATTTCATCCTAAGAAAAATTTATGGATAATTTTAATGACTATTTTCAACGAATGCAGATAAAGCACAAAAGGCTAAATCCTTCATTTTACTGAAAATTTGCAGAAAATATTTTAATTAATGTACTATTAACCTTTCACCGGTGAGAGATTTTAAGGAAATTTTTACGTATTGTATCTAACAAAAATGTTATCCGAAAGATATAAATACAAAATATAAAGGAAAAACACAATTTAATATGTAAAATGATTTGGAAGAATACATAACTAACGTTTTCAGCCAAAACTAAATTTGATACTATATAGAATAAATAATACGTCTCATAATTTATAAAATATTTATACCACTAAATCAATAATTCTAAAATAGCATTTATTTGAAACAAAAAATTTGATAAAGTTCTTATATAATCAGAATTATATATTTCAGTTAAATAAATGATGTAGTAAAATGATATATAGAAAAACACAGTTTTCTCATTAAATAAAATTCAAAATTCCAACATGAAAATTAGTTTTTCTTTGGGATCCTGTGATGTCTGCTACTAAACAATTTCTTTTTTCACGGTGCAGAGATTAGAAATTTAAAACGGAGGAAAGTTATTTTATTAAAGAAAACAGAAGTCTGATATGGTGTAGATCCCGGAATAAGTAACTATACAACGTGTTCAAATCGCTAATAATTACGGTTTAAATTAATTTCCAATGTTGCTATCGAAATACAGAAAAGAAGCTTATAGCTTAGCTAAATGCCGATTTCCTAGAATAAGATTCACTTTATTACATGGGGCATTCTCACTTCAACGCCGAACATAATCTCAGCACAGAAAAGTTACTTTATTTATAAAGACTCTATACAAATACACTTAATGAAAGAAATCAAATTTCAAAATCAGATTTGAAAATTATGATGTAATTCTTAAAAAGAGGATGCCATTTTCAAACTTAATATTTTATTATTTCCACAAATTAAATACATCTATCTTTTCTTCTACAACTAAGCAATTAAAAAATATAAAGCAAAAAAAAATTAAAACTAGGTGTGTTTTTTTTTTTACTAAATCATTTCTGGTATCAGCATTCAAACTCCCAGACTAAATAAAACCATGAAATTGCAAGGAACGTGGCAGCATGTAACTCCAGTGCAGATGTTTCTTCTAGAAGGGAAAACATTTCTTTCCCTTTCATGCAAAACCGAGTTTTAAAACTAGAGTTTTGGATTGCACAAGATGTGAGTTTTTATGTAAATATTGATAAATCATTTTTAAGAAAATAGAGTACTATAATCCATTATAATATTTTCACTTATTTCGTAATTTATGCATAATAAAAGCCAAAAAATTCTCTTTTCTTTGTTTCAAAAGAAATTATTTAATATCTTGTTGGAGATTTAGCTAACGTAAAACTTTTGTCATAAATTTTTATGTTGTAAATTAAAAAGTTAGCCATGAACCATTGAATTTTTCAAAATGTTATTAAATAAACAAATATTTGGATTACTATATAACCTGAATATCAATTTCTTCAAAAAAATATTTTTGCTACTATATTTAACATTTCAACATTTTTATAATAAAATTAACTCGATGGTAATAACTGAAATGTATTAAATTTCCTTATAAATTTTTTTACAAATAATTTACACTAATTATATATTGATAGACAGAAAATAAAAAAATCCCTCCTGAATATAGAGAAAAAGCTAAATACAAACGCAAACATAATACCTCAGAAAACTAAAAAAAATTATTTTTATAAGCTTGTTTTAACGAATAATTTCCTTAGCATTTATATTTACATGCTTCTTTTTGTTATTTGACATCAATTTTTAGGATATAAAATTAAAGGTTATTAACCTAATTTTATGTAAAAAAAATCAGAATCATTGTTTTCGTACAAAAAGGTACGGAATTTCGTGAGTGTTTTTGTTAAAAAGTTTTTAATATTACCAGAAAATCGGGGAAATAAGCATAAAACTCAAATTTCTCAGTATATTTAAATCATTAATTTTGAAGCCTATCATTTCGCGATTTTTCTTAGTGTAATTTTTCATTTTGTGCTTCTATAATAGCCTTAAACAAGCAACATATAGGAAACTTTTAGATAAATTTTTTGAGAACAAGGAAACAATAAGCACATGAAATGTTAATAGTTACAAATATGAAACCGTGAAAAAATAATTATAGTAATTACACTCACTATTTGCCAAAAGCAATTTGTAAGTGAAAATTTCACTCTTACCTTATTCGTCCAGGTATTCAGAATCAGGAGTATTCCATTTACATTCCACATATAAAATTCTCCAATATCTATATATATATCTATTTAGTATTAAGAAATATTATAGGATGATAGATATATTTACAAGATTCCATTTTCGTTCTCATGAATGCGTACTCCTTACTGATCAAAACATAATAGCACTCTGTTTACTTTTTGTCGCGTCAGAGCTCGCGATTTCCCACCTGACGTCAGCGATTATCAACTGCCAAAGAAGGTTACATTATTTTTTAATATGATCGCCAACATTATCGACATTCTCCCACGCTTCAGCTTACACCACAGAATAATCAAACAAATTAAAAAATTCTCTATATCATATTACAATTTATCAAGTTTCAAAATAAATCATTGTGCTTCAAATAATAAGAAAATGTCTGAATGGCAAAATAATTCAATTATCAATGAAATTAAATTAACATACAAATTTTTTCTTAATATTTAATCTTAAATTTAAATTCTAAAATAAAGTTCTTAAAATATAACAAGTACAATTATAAAGAGTTTTTGCTGTACAGAAACTCCACTAGTATCATTGAACGTAAACTTTTCAACAGGTGTCTCATTTTCTTGAAGAACACTTCTTTTTCATTCTTACCCACTTCTAGAGGTTATAGCCTCTACACTGGATGCCGAACTACTTCATTTTTTCTGGGATTTTAGAAGTCAAATAATCCCATCTGGTAACATTAAAATTTTCGATCACTTTTCCTAGGAGTCAGTACGGTTTTTTTCATGTTGTCACTGGATACTGAAATAAAATCTTCAATCTTAATTGTTAGTGAATGTCACGCCTTTTTTACAGGCTGCTTCAGTTGTCCTAAATAATATGTTATCGAAGATCTTGTCGTGGTCTCTGGCGATATACATATCTCTTATTTAAAGATTTACTATCCGAGAGAGAGGTCTAAATCAGGTGCACCAGTTTGATTCTGTACACAAACATATTGGAAGTAAGAGGTTCTACGTCATTTGGATGATGGCACAAAACAAAATCTTAATTCTTCAAAAGGGTGAGAGGTTTGTCAAAAAATTTTACCGAAGCTTTCTTTTGATTATTCCAATCAAACGTTCCCAGAATCCAACTTACTATGGTGCAGATGACGGGATAAACTTCCAATTAATTTTGTTGACAGTGTTGTATTTTTCTACGGCATTCCAGTTAATTTTTTTTATAAGATTGTTCGGTTCAACAAAGTTCTTCAAGTTATCTGAGTGGACTTCCTGGTCATGATATAAATCTTCCTAATGGGCTGCGTTGGTCTAGTTGGCTTGTTCTCATTATTGAAATGTAGTGAGTTCAAATCCCAGCCGACCAAATATCCATCGTGTTCACTAACGGCGGCTAAGGCACGTTGCTACATTTACTCCAATGTTGCAGGTGAGTAACTATAGTCTCGGAATAGACACTCATTTTAATAGAGACACTCGTGATCTAGTTTTTACTAACTGGCAAATAATTTCATCTCCCATTTCTGCTGTTATGAAAATGCTAGTAGCATAAGAAAGTTTTGAATCATCATAAAGAGCATGGAAAGTCAAATTTGTGTCATCTATATACAATTTCTACGAATTGAAATCTCTCTTTAATTTGAGAGATGATTTCTCTCATTGTTAAACTAATGAACGATATCGTTAGGTGATTGAGCATCTAAGGAGGCCTGAATCTTCCTACAATCTTAGAGAAGCAATTTCGGTACGAGAATTACTGGGTATGGAACCCTATGTGGTCAAAAGTCTTATATGTGAAGGATAAAGTCTTCCTTATATGTATGGCTTTTGTCATCAGTAAATATCGTCACCAAAATTCCATGAAAGGCCTCATCAGGGATGCTAAAGTTATCAGAAATCTGTAAATTTTGCTCGAAATCATTTATAGAAGACAATCTAGCCAATCACACAAATCAAACTTAACAGACGCTTATAGCTACTGAGACTATGAACGGATATATTCCAGCTCGGTGATTGTATAAACGCTTGCGATACAATTATTCACATATAGCGTTTTAAGTTTTTTAGTAAATCCTTCATGTTTTAGGGCACGTTTTCCAAATTGTGGTTCAAAACAGATTTGGTCTGAATGAAACACCGGAAAACTACGTGACAATGTCAGTAAAAAATTAATTTGTGAGTGTATACATCTCTCCTCTATAAAAGCTTCAAAAATTCATTATCATTTTCGTGTAAGCTAATCCACAATAATTCGTTAAAAAAATCCACTGTTACCCTGATTTTACGCCATCTGAAACAAGTTGAAACTGATGGTATTATTTCTATCATATTTTGTCCCTTTTTCAATAGGCTGATTTAACAATGGAGAATTACGAATTTTGTCGACCCATCAAACACGGGACGAATTTTGGTTGTTGAATTTTCTTTTATGATTGAACTATGATGAAATAAATGTTACGCGGTATCCGAAAAAATTGCGCCATTTTGATCAGAATTAATTTGTTCAATAATGTTTTCCTTTTCTCATTCATCAAATACATCCTGATAAACTTTCAATATATTTACTAGAATTAACCATTTCTTTGTGATCAGACAATGTCACACATGGCAAATGTCTCTTCCATCCAGGGTGAACATACCTTATACCTACCGTATTGATCTCTGTTTACTGTTTCTTGGAAATGATTTAAAACAATTTCTTGTGTTTCTGCTGTTGAATGTTTTTTACTTGTATCGTGAATACTTATGGGATTTAACACCTAGAGATCCGAGATTTTAGCATCATGTATCTGTAAAGCTAAAAGTAATGGAGAACTGAAAACTATTCAAAAGCTCTTTCTCGTGACCCTCACCCCTAAATGTGTGTTTACATAAACTCTTTTGACAAAGGCTTTATATTCTCCGAAAACAATTTACCATTTGATGTTCCTCAGTGTGTAAGTGCATATCGTTTGGTTCCTTTCATACGAACAGGAATTTACTCTTAATTCTACACCGCTGATAAAATTAACAAAAATTTTTAATTCATTTTTACACTTCGAATTACTTATTTTAGGAATGGTAGCACAAATTTTCTTTTGGACCATCACGTCAATTTAGCAGTTATTTTTTATGAGAGATACTTAACACGATACCGCTTAAGCTGTACTATGTTTTCAATACCTCCAAAAAGTCCATGCTAAACAGTTTTCACTCCTTTGCATTTTAAACCTATTATTCCAGATACAAATTTATTCGCATAGGCAAGGACATATTTATTTAGCTCAAAAATGGAACAAAATTTTAGCTACCAGTGTCGAAAATTCTTATTAATTGTCAATTCTTGCCATTAAATTACACAATCAAAGTTTGTAAATTTCATTTTTACAAGAATTAGTTAAAACATTATTTTCGATAATTTTGTTACTTTCAAAATTATAGGAATTATTAATCCTTCGTACAAACAGGAATATTATATCATTATTTAAACGGCTCATTATTCAGGAATGTCGCTTAGAGCAATAGTGCGAACTATTTTCGTATAACGCTGTCCCGGCCTATGATTTACATCGAAAACAAAAGCTTGTTTTTTTTTCTACAAATGATAAACTTAAAGCTAATTTACTATTCAATGAATCATGTGATTCTTCACCAAAATACGCAGGAAGCCCTTTTATTCATATTTTGTTTCATTTCTGAGCTAAAAAAATGTGCAGCTGCATATTTTTTTATCAATAGAATGAAAGCTAATCATTCTAATAGAGGAAGAAAAATTTCTTTCCTCATATTGATGCCTGCTATTTTGTCTAGGATTTTTTTATTGGTTTGATTGTTATTCCCGAGGTTATTTATTGTATTATCTGAATCGAGTATTCTCTGCAACTTAATGCTTTTTAAAGAAATTTCAAAAGCCAAGTACACAATACACTTTCATAATTTTCCGATTTTAATTTTAACGATTCAAGACATCATAAAATTATCATTCCATGATCATAAACTTTTCTAAAAGCGCAAATGTCATTTGAATTTTTTTTATCGTTTGCATGTTTAAAATTACACTCATATGTGTGTGTGAATAAGTTAATCCTTATTACCAAATCCATTTTTTAATAATTCCATGGCGGAATCATAAGATGCGTTTGAAATTGAAAATCGCTCTACGATATTTAAAACGGATCCACTTGAATGTGCTTTAAGATAGTAATGTGTATCTTCTTTTTCTAGTGACTCATTATGTATACCTATTTCGAAATAATTTCAAAATTTTAGCCATTGGTCAAAGCCTCATGAAATTTTGCAATATTGAATTTTGGGAGTTGAAGGCGTACCTTTTCTGCTTCAGTTTCGTTTATTTCTGTTATAGATAATTGAGGTTGTAATTTTAAATTTTCGATTATATTATTTACTATAGATTAGTTTCATTTGATTAATTTTCTTTTTTTGCTCGAAATTTAGCTATAACTACCTTCTCTTCATACTTTTCTGATTTTTTTAAACTTCTGCGTGAATTTCGTTATATTTAAAAAAATGGTTACTGTTCATTATATTCAAAACTTAAAGAATTGAATTTGTTAATGTTTCATTTAACTCTTTTTAATTACTGACATCTGACAAACTGACATCTATTTTTAATTATTGACATCTATCTCAAAAGATCGTTATCTAATTTAATCATTGAATTTGTAAAGCTTATTCTAAGTGATGTTATTTTTGTCTTTAACAATTTATTTTTTTCATATTAATCAATTCTACTAATACACAATATTTGTCAGAAAAAAAACTAACACGTCTTTACATCCCGGCGGGGATGACATGACAAAAAAGTTATAAGAATTCTTTTTACGTGCTATTCTTATTCTAATAAAAATTGCCATCCTAATTAAAGGTAAAATCAACTTACCTGTTTTTTTATACTGCAGCTCTTTCTCAATTTTGAGAGAATCCTACTTAGTTCACTTTTGGTTTTTTGATGCACAAAATTATTACTCTATTTTAAATAATAATTTTATAAATCAGATTAGCCGTTAAAAAATAAACTTCTTTTAATAAAAAGTTTTAATAAAAATTAAAAAATATAACAAATATAAAATCATAATCAAATGTTCAAACAACCTATTCTTTCCATTATATTCATTCAACTGTTTACGAAAACAAATCTCTCGCTGTCTGTTAATTTTGGTTGCAGTTAAAGTCAAAGTTAAGTGTTAGCCTCTAGGTTTCTCGACACTCAAATGAGTCGTTACTGTCTGAACACCTGCAAGAACAAGAGAATAGTGCTTAAGCTGAATCAGCGCTTCAACCATAGGATGCTCACATAGTAGTCAATAGGAAATTTAAAATTATCTAAATCCTCATTCAATGAGAGTCTTATCTTGATTTGGAAAATATTATTTTCATCCACAACATTTAAAATTACTAAATTATTTTATCTTGCAGTCTTGTGAAAGACTCTCGCTTTAGTAATGAAATTGTAATTATGAAATCTCAAATCTATTTCTTTCTTCCACAGTTATGTTTTTAAATTTCCTAAAATATTTTTTCACCCAGGAATTATCAAAAAATCTATAAATCCACGATGCAGTCGAGAAAAGCTTAGGATAACAGAAATAAAGTTTGTAAATTTTTTCTGCTTTTTCTGTATTTGTGCCACTAACAACTGTTTTTCTTCTTTCAGCATTGATAAATCTTTCATTAGAAAAGAATATCGGATTTAGGTCATTTTTCATGAGGGTTTCTTATCCAAGTTCTCTGCTACTAATTAGACTTGACGAAGTTTTCAACTCAACATCCTTGAGATGGTAAATCAGCTTTCTTCAATTGTCCTAAAATATGATGCCAATCATCTGGATCACTCAGAAGATGACTTTCTTTGACGTGATTGAAAATATAAGTAGCCAAGTTTTGATGATTTTTAATTCAGTGTAAACCATTTTATCTTTTCCAGTATAAAGCATTTTAGTATAAGCCTTACTAAAATCAGACCAATATTGTGTAGTTACTTTCTCCATTCCTAAGCTCACTTTCACAGATCGACAATGTCTTATTTCTAAATTGCATGCTATATGCTCTAACCTTGGTACAGATGTAGATTTAATGAAAGCCACATTTGATCTAGTTTGTATCATGCAATATCAGTTGGAGCAACATTTGACCTAGCCAATTATCAGAATTTTCCCATTCACTCCTTAAAAATATACATTCAGCATACACCTTTACTGATGCATTGCAAAAGATGGGCAGTGTTATATTTCTATTTCCTTCATTAATGTATAAACATCTAGGTATTGAAAAGTTATTTAAAATTTTGAGTTAATTTTTACATTTAAAAGTTTTTTTTTATTTTACAAAGTATGAAATCAGCATCTCAGTATAATTTCATTTTCCAGCATTTCTGTAACGTCTGTTTTGGTAATAAAGTTATGGGACAAATATATCCAATCTGATCAAACATTTGCTGAACAATTGACAAAATAATCATTTGAGTAATAAGGTTGATTTTCTAAAATAGATCAAATTCTCTCAAATCAACAGACGAAGCTCATTTTTATTTTCCCGTTTTAAACCCAAAATAAAAACAATTTTGTTTTCTGTTAAGTTAAATTCACTTTATTTGAAAATAATATGCTTGACCCTCGTAAATTAAATTTTTATGCATTAAAAATTTCTTTTGGGATTTCTGAATTTATTTAACTGGTCCTTTTTCACTATTCACACTATGAACACAATTTTGTGCATAAAAGGACTTCAAAAGTTTTTCATCAGCTTCTTTGCATTTAGTAGTAATATAATATAAATGAAATTCTGAAGTAGCTCTTAACAAGAAAGGACTTGAAAAAAAAAATCCCAAAAACTATTATCGATGCTGAAAAATTCTTAACTGTTTTTTTTTCATCCTAACACTACAAAAACTTTAAATATAACATATCATGCTCTTGGAACCCAATCTGTAAAAACACCTTTTGCAATATCAGCAACCACTCCATATTTTCATATTCTAAATATGTTCATGAAGGAAGGTATTTATTCGACCAAATTGAGACTCTTTTCTAAGCAATCTTTGACTGAAGATGAATTTTTATCTTTAGCAGAACCATCACAAAATACTGGCCTAAATTTCTTTGTTGCATTTCCTTTGAAAGCAGGTCAATGGGGCAAATAGTGTTGTGGATTCGAACTACGCTTTTCCTCTGAAATATTCTGCTCCAAAAAAACCTTAAAAATACTTTCGTATTCTGCAATATTGTCTAACTTCTGCAAGGATTTGACACAATTTGCAACTTTTTTCTGAGAAATTTCCTTACGATTTGTCATAGGGGGTTGCTAAAAAAATTCTGAACAAATGATATATTGACGTTAAAATATGCTTTAATTAGCAATTAAGAAACAATTTCAAGTTGACACATGAATTTTAATAATAATAAAATTACTACTTAAAAATGCAAAAAGACCAGCTAAAACTGTCTAAGAAGGACAAATTTAAATGTATAGAATGTTAAATGCAATGAATATCAATTTCTATTAAATGATGTTCAAAAGTATAAGCATAATTTAAAATTCAATAAACTTTACAAAGCATTGCAGAGCTGTTTAAATTAACATTGAATTGAAATATCTTGTAACATTGTATAAAAATATATTTAAAAAAATTAATGCAAAATCTTAAATACATTTTTGTCAATAAGTTTAGTTCAAATATATTTGCTACATTTATTTGCAGAAATAAATTAATTTGTAAACATATAGTAAATTTTGAAACTGTGTATGTGTGTGTTTTTATACTCTGTTTACAGTTTAAATTATGTTACCAAAATCTTTCATTCATTGAGATCGAAATGTTATTAATTACAAATGCAGCTTAAATGCTTATGGTAATAACTGTAAATTCTAATTTATCTTAATTTTGTTACACAAGGCACTTAAATTATTTTGATAAAAATTTTATTTATTGTATATAAATTTATACCTTGAGATGTAAAGAAGTCAATTATTTTTAAGCACTACATTATACAAGAAAAAAGTTGTCTTATGCCAGAATTAAATCTTTATATGCTGACGAACTTACTTTTCTTTTGCGTAAAATGCGTGGGTGAGCTAAGTGCTTGTACGAGGGTTACTCTGAAATATTTGAGATACGCGCAGACGAGAATTTACAAAATAAAAATAACGGTTTAATTTTAAAAAAACAAAGCATTTTAACACAGAAGACGATTTTTTACTGATTTACTTCAACTTGTTTAGCGTAGAAAAAATTTTAAACAGAAGAGAAAATGGAGCTGACGCGAAAATATTTTCGCGCTATGTTTTTTACGATTTAAATACAGGATTAAATCATGAAGAATGCATTCAACGGTTGCAATTAGCATTGGGTGATGAATCTCCAGATCGTGTTAATCTATTCATATGATTTAAAGAATTTAGAAGAGGTCGCAATTTCCTTCACAATGAAGAACACACAGGAACACCGCCGTCGGCAGTAATCCCTGATAACGTGTTTGCCATACGAAAAATGTTAATGGATGATAATCGCTGTACCTATCAAATGATACAGAAGGAATTTAACATTGGATCTGCAGCCATACACAAAATCATTCATGAAGAATTACATATGAAAAAAAAAATAATTTGCCGTTGGTTTCCCCATTATCTAACTGAGCACCAAAAAGAGGAGCCTGTCAGAATATGCAAAGAAACTCTTCAAATGCTAAATGATGGTAGCCACCGCATCATTTCTAAAATTGTAACAGGTGATGAAACCGTTTTTTGACGTTCCAACACGTCAAGAAAGCAAAGTATGAGTCTTTGAAGATGATCCCACGCCTACAATGGTGAAAAAACAACGCGTACTGAAAAAGTGATGTATGCCGTTTTTATCAAAAGTACGGGGTTGGTCAAAGCCATCAAGTTGGAAGGACAGAAGACAGTAACAGCAAACTGGTATACCACTAAATGTCTTCCAGAAATTCTACAAGAATTTAATGTTAGGGGACTAATGCTTCACAATGACAATGCATCTTCACATACAGCCTGATTAACAGTCGAGTTTCTTAATCAAAAACAAATTAAAGTGATCGAACATCCGCCGTATTCACCTGATCTAGTTATGTGCAACTTTTGGTTATTCTTTAATATAAAAAAAGAAATTACGTGAATGTCTTTTTCTTTCAGAAGAAGAGATTGATGTTGCTATAAATGCATTTTTTCATCTATTCCAAGAAATGAATGGCTTGAGGCATTTAATCTGTGGAAAATTCGTCTACAAAAGTGTATTGATGCTGGAGGAGACTACTTTGAACACACCTAAAATTTTGTAAGTATAACTTTAAAAATCTAGTTGTATCTGTGTGAAAAACTTCAGAGTGACCCTCGTATACGTTCACGTTATTTGTGCGTGTTTGTAGGTGGTCTTTATTTGCTTATGATTACTTAGGTGATAAAGAATTTTTGTTTTAAAATAAGTATAAGACTTATATTGTAAGTTATGTTTGTAACATAAGTTAACTAATGGTTAATTGGGATTAGGTTTGGCTGAATTTTAAGAGTTTTCGTTTTTTTATTTTTTTTCCCTCTGAATCCATTCTTTAATCATTTTTATTTTTTGAATCTTCATTATATTTCAGATACTATTTTTTCTGTTTACATAATTATGTTTGAAATTAACCTTCATTTCATGTTCTTATTTAATTAAATAATATTTCTGCAAAAAAAGGCTTTTTGTTCTTAGTTTATCATGGTTTTTCCTTTCAAAGAAATTCTATCTTTTAAATAAATAAAAAACATTCTCTTGGAAGCAATATTTGCAAGACTTAACGTACTTTTTTTCCTGAATTATTTTTCTTGGGAAGGAAATGGAAAAGAGAAATCTTCATCATAAAGAAGCGTCGAATCATATTAACGTCTCGTAAATAATGATGAAGAAAATATTTCGTTCCATTATTTTTATTTTTGATAAAAAAAATTCATGGAGCAAAAATAGTTTACACTTTTTCCATTATGATTTTTTTATTTTATAAAACATTGAATTGTTTCATTTTAACATACTTTATTCCTGCCTGAGAACATTTATATCCAAGTAATTTCGTGTAACATTAAATAATTTTGCATCATAAAAATTCCTAAGACAATGTTACTTAGCGATTTTTCATCATAATTTTGAAAAATATTAGATCATTTTACTGCTCAGAATATTTATATTACCCATTGATAATTTATTGTTGTTAAATAAATGTATAAAAAATATGAAGTTCTCAATGCTAATATAATAAAATTAAGTTTAATATCGTTAATTATAAATAACATTAAATCTACGTTAAAATTTCACATAAAAACCTAAAGACTCCTTTAAAATTTATAATCGATAACCAGTCTTTTAAATGAAGTTTTACAAGAAAATTTTATAAATCATTGATTTATTTGTTGTTTGTTCTCTTCTCTAGCGATTTCGCATCTGAAGACTAGTTTAAACAAATCCATTCTTTCATTTAAATTCCAAAATTTTACAAACGACTAAAATCATGGTAAAATTTCGCGAAATATTCTAAATCCAATGTAAAAGATATAGAGATTAACTAAGCCAAATTTCAATACATTAGCATTTCTTTCAATATTTTATATATATATATTTTAAATCTTAAGTATTTATTCATAATATCTGTGTCGGTAAACATATACTAATGTCTACATCGCAATTTAGACCCCACTGTTATTAGTATCTTACAAGGAGAGTATAAAATGCATCTGTACTGGTAGACCTGTTAACGGTGTTTTGTATTAGTGTAATTTCTGATTACAGTATGACTTGAATTTGATTAGGAAGGCGAAAATAATCTAAAGAGTAATGGAAAAGAAACGATCAAAGTTTAAAAATTTGATTTTTTGGTGTCTAATAATAATTAATAATTATATTCTAATTAATTTCTATTCTTAGTATAACGTATATGGTCACGGTTTTTATTCTCACAAGTTCTTTTAGAAAATTACTAAAGCTTATAATTGTACTTCAACTTAAGAAAATAAAAACGAGGTTAAAATGAATTCATTAAATTACACTACTGGCCATTAAAATTGCTACACCAGGAAGAAATGTAGATAACAAAATCATATTTATTGGACAAATATATTATACTAGAAATAACAAGTGATTAAATTTTCAAAACATTTGGCTGGATATATAGATCCTGAGAAATCAGTACCCAGAACAACCACCTCTGGCAGTAATAACAGCAATCATACGCCTGGGCGTTGAGTCAAACAGAGATTGGATTGCATGCATAGATACAAATGTCCATGCAGCTTCAACACGATGCCACAGTTCATCAACCGTAGCGACTGGCGTTTGGTGGCGAGCCAGTCACTCGGCAACCATTGAACAGACGTTTTCTATTGGTGAAAGATCTGGAGAACGTGCTGGCCAGGGCAACAGCCGAACATGTTCCGTATCAAGGAAGGTCTGTACAATACCGGCAACATGCGGACGGGCATTATCCTGCTGAAACGTAGGGTTTTGCAGGTCTCGAATAAACGGTAGAGCCACGGGTCGTAACACACCAGAAATGTAACGTGCACTGCTCAAAGCACCGTCAATGCGAACAAGAGGTGACCGAGACGTGTATCCAATGGCACCCCATACCATCACGCCAGGTGATGGGCCAGTATGACGATGACGAATGCACGCTGCCAGTGTGCGTTCACCACGATGCCGCCAAACACGGATGCTACCATCATGATGCTGTACACCGAACCTGGTTTCATCTGAAAAGATGACGTCTCGCCATTCGTGCACCCAGGTTCGTTGTTGATCACAACATTGAAGGCGCTCTTGTCTATGACGCAGCGTCAAGGGGAGCCGTAGCCATGGTCTCCGAGCTGAGAGTCCATGATGCTGCAAACGTCGTCGAACTGTTCGTGCAGACACTTGTTGTCTTCCAAACGACCCCGTTTCTTGACTCATGGCTCGTGACGTAGTTGCACGATCCACTACGGCCATGCGGATAATATGCCTGTCTTTTCGGCTGTTAGTGATAGGTGGCCGTTGAGATCCCGCATGGCGTCCTGAACCCATCGATTCCATATTCTGCTGACAGTCATTGGATCTCGACCGACGCGAGCAGCAATACTGCGATAAGATAAACTGCAATCCCAGTACGCTACAATTCAACCTTTATCAAAGTCAGAAACGTGCTGGTACGCATTTCTCCTTCTTACACGAGGCATCACAACAACTTTTCACCAGGCAACAACGTTCAACTGCAATTTGTGTATGAGGAACCGGCTGAACAATTTCCTCATTTAAACACAATGTAGGTGTCGCTACTGGCGCCTGCATTGTCTGAATGCGCTGAAAAGCTAATCATTTGCATATCACAGCACCTTATTCCTTTCGTAAAAATTTCACGTCTGTATCATGTCGCCTTCTTGGTGTAGCAATTTTAATGGCCAGTAGTGTAACTTTAAAGTGATATATCTTAAATTAGAGTTCATTTTTACCCAATATAATCGATTCTGTGAAGATATTTAGTGAAATGATTTAACTAGGAATAATTAATTACAACGGAAAAAACAGTGAACGCAATCACAGTTTAAATATTTTATTCGATACTTAGATTTTAGAAATGCAACTACCTTATTCTGTTTACTGTTTATTAGTGATTTGCATTGAGTATTATTCGAAAGAAATTATCATACAAGCAGGGAAGTTGCGTGGGAGGCAAATCACAACACTGAAACTCTGTAGAAAGTGCATAAACAATATCCATCTTTCAGTACTTCAAAATAAATGACAATGAGATTGAGATTTTTCAACCCATGAAATATAATATCTTAAATATAAGAGGAACGAGCCTTCAGAAATATCATCAGCACTTAAAGGGGCTGGTCCTTATAATTTTCTAATGCATGGAAATGAAATAAATGCCATATTACAAACTCTTAACTGTAAAGCATATAAAAGTTAAAAATGTGTCCTCAACAAAGCTTGGTGAAAAGAAAAATTTTTACGGCATCTCCTTTATCAAGCGAAGTAATGCATCCAACATAATATTGTCGAAACACGTAAAATATTCTTGGATAGTATAATCTTTTTCCATAACAATTTCAAATTCTTTTTTCTTGTATTATATTTCATTGGGCTTCTTATAAACAATGCACTGTTTTATTGAATACAGTATTAATCATTAAATATTTTACAAATAAAATTGTACAAAATGCTTTTTAAAAACGGTATGGAAATGTAAAAATAAAATAAAGCGGTTTAAAGTCAAAATTTCTTCTCCAATATGAAGAACAACTTACATTTTAATGTTTTAAAATTAATTATTGAAAATGAAAAACGTATTGATCAAATGAAAATTCATATACACACACACTTTATCTTAAAAAACAAGCACAGCAAAAGTAACATCGTCATAACTCGAGAAGAGGTTAGTTTATAGTAACGAAATCTTCCTGTAAAATCCGCAATGCAGCGTGAAAACAGTTTTGCACTGAAACATTTGCATAACCATTTATAGGCGAAAGGCGATGTTACATAAAAACCAGTTTATTTCAAATATTTATATTTATTTAGATTTTTCCTTTAGTGTTCATTTCTTCATATCTTTGTTCCAAATTTCTAAAAATTTGTTGATGACATTTGATGGTAAATATGTGCTAGTGGTAGTAGTTGGCCCATTTTGGTTAAAAAAACCACAGCAAGCTGCACGAGCTTTTAATGTCAAACGTTAGATCATCATCCACTTTTGGAATCACTACTCAAAAGAAGATGGTATGTCATGAATGTCTGGTTGTGGATGTTATAGGGTTACAATTCACCATTAAGACCGTTATCTGTTTCTGGAAGCTTGGTGTTATCGAACAAGCATAGCGCGTTATCTTGTTCTTGCTTCAAGCTTTTCAACATCATCAGGAATAGTGATATCATGACAAACCACTTGCAGACCTCTGCAGGAAAGTCATTCTTAAACCAGGTGATAGTTAGCTTGTGTGACATTCATGTTGTATTTTAGAAAAGTTTGGCTATCCCTGGCCTTAGATCACATCCATTTCTTGCCGCATAAATGGGCAAATATTTCACCAAAGAATCTCAATTTTGTATAAACAACAGTTATCGACGGATGTGAATCTGGAGAATCAAAGATCAATAAAACAATTAAGTCACAGTGACATAATTGTGTTCAATTATGTCACCGTGACTGTGACATAATTGATCACAATGTCACAGTCACAGTCGTATTGGTGTCATGGTTTGCGCAAGAATATATATATATGTGGTGAAACTGAACACCACAACATTCTTTTCGGTTCTGTTGCCGGCTATTACTTTTGGGTTGGAATCCTCAATCAAATATTATACATTTATACTTGGTAGCTATGAGTCCTGATGAAAAGTTTCAGAACGAAAACAACTGTGTACATAGATCTTAGGTTGTCGACAAATAGGTAGAGCATGAAGCACTGAATGGAATGTCCAATACCTTGGTACGACCTGAAAGCAACAGAGCATGTCTGCAACATATCAGTAGGCATTTTTCTATTTTGTAACATCTTCCCCAAAACCTGAATTACTTATGAACACGTATGCTTCGAGAATAGCCACTGATTCTTCAAAGTGCTATTAAAGACAAGCTTGCAAGTATGAACCGTCATTGTGGACCCTGCATCTTCAGTAGAGGTGTTCCCATTCCCTGATGAAGAAAGTTAGCAACTAAGCATTTTGTAGCACACGATTTACTGGCATTATTATTTACTTGAAAAATCATTTTTGCATTCATTTGTTATTTTATGAAGTATTGCCACCATTTTTAACAGCATATGAAAACCTCATTATATTTAAAAAAATCGTTTTATCACAGATTTTGAGTTTGTTTCTTAAGTTTTGACGTAGAGTGTATCATTTGATGCACAAAAGGATGGTCCAGAAATTAATAGTTGAATAATATTTCATTCAGCATAATTTTTTTAACCATTAAAATGATATTTTTTTATAAATTTCTGAAAAAATGATTTACCAATAATGTATAATCATGTGCAATATTTTAAAACTTCTTTCAATTTTACGAATTTTTGTGAAGCAGAACAAATGTGTTGGTGACTATTTTCATCCGAAAATCGAATGTTTATTTTGTAAAGAAAACTGTAATGTTTTTTAAATCGCAATATCTTGCATATCATCAGTTTTTGTAAAACAATATTTAAGTATATTTGCTTAAATATTGTTTTACAATATAAATTATATTTGCTTCCTTTCAGCTCAAAGACATACAAAATTTTATGCCACAACAAGAATTTAAAAAAAATTATGTTTACCAATGTATTATGACGAGAACCATTATTTTAGGAAAGTAGCCTGTAAAACGTAAGACGTTTATCTAAAGACGAAATGACAACTACAACCTGTACGAAAGGAAAAACAGTATAATAGGTTTCTGGTTTATAAAATAGGTGTTAAGTTTATTTTGTGATAATATAATTTTACTATTAAAAAAAACAACTTGCAGGGGAAAAAAATCTAGAAATTTTAGTGTTTCCAAAGTTGATCTAGATTAAAAAATAGATTACCAGTCAGTGCAGTTTATCTTACCTCATTGTAGCTGTTCGCGTTAGTTAAGGTTTCAAATATTCACGTAAGATATTTAAGCACACAAATTTTTTATGATAGTTTTTCTTAAAACCATGGAGAATTTTAATCACCATGTAAAATTAGGAACCAAGAAGGCAGACTTGTTACTTAGTGACATTTTACCTTTAGTTACAATAAAAAGACATCATGATATCAAAATAAAGAAAAGATATCGCTTGAAATACAAGAAGTGTCTACATTGATAGTTTGATAACGTTTGCGTCATGGACTTTAAGCATAATCATATTACTTATCCGATTTTTGACGCTATATCATATGCAAGGTTGTGTCCAAATAGAGAACAAATAGAATGACAGAACATCTTCATACTAGTTCTCAGATTTTTTTTATTTTCTATACATGGTAGCTCTTTAGCTGAATCATTGAGAAATCATAGAGAAACGACTCTTTCTGTGCTTACTGGACTACAACTGAATCTGCTCCAACTACTGAATTACCTTAGTAACAGCTTATTACTTATGTGATGATATACGAGGCAGTTAAATAGTATTTTGTTGGCATTGCCTGTATTTTTAAGAGTTGCTAATTTATTTCTGATAAGGTAATACCAATAGTTCTCTTGATATTACGCTTTAGGAAGATAAATTCGGACCACAAATTGACCTCATTTTCTGAACTATTTTGACAAAAAATTTTATCACTTACTGCCCAAGGCACTTAGGAAAACACATGTCAGTATAAGACACTTTAATATCCAATGAATAATTGAATTTGTCAGGACTACACAGATAAAAAGCTAAATTGATATTTAATTCCTATAAAAAACATCTGATAAGGTAAAGCACTGAAAATTTAAGAGCACACACCCTAAAGACAGGCATGCCAAAGGCAGAAGAATAACATGTAACTGTCTTTATTCAACGGATGTTAAGATTGACCTCTCTGATTTAGGATTGGAGGGTGGTTGAGCAATATCATGTCAATTGGATTGCGATTAACTTGTTCGCCTTTCACAAAGAACTTGCTCGACATTCATTCCAACAGTAATTTTGTCTTTCCCTTTCATCTTTAAAATATCTAATCAGTGGTCCTGAAGCTAGTGCAAAATCAAGTTATTGTAGCCTCTGAATTGTTGGCTAATAAAGTTGAAGCTACATTAATTACTATATCTGGAATTGTCATATTGTCCTTATCCGAATTTATGCTCAGGACTTCAGTGATGTTATTTCTGCTAGTGATTCTTGCTCACAGAGAATTGAGTTTTCAAAACTCCACAGTCAAAACTTTTTATTGATTTCCAGAAGTTGAAAACAAACATTCATTTTATTGGTTTCGCTTATGAAGAATAACAAAGTGAAAGGTAGTGAATTTCGGGGAAATTAAATGAATTTATCCTGTAAAAAGATCTTTTTCCGTAATTTCCAAAAGTTGTGTTCATGTGTAGGTAGTTATTGATGCACCAGTATGCTGCGTTGTGCCTATCCTTGAGTTGAACTTTAACAGTTAGATAGTATCATCTGGGTGGAGTTTTCGTGATTTTGAAGCTGAGATCAAGATGAAGAACCCCAATACTTGACCTGCCACCCAAAGAGGTTTCATTTCACTATGAGGACATTGAACACGCCCTGTTTTAACATTTCCCAGCCAAGTTTAGCGAACATGGCTCTTCATTTAAGCTGGGATTCACACTCACTACCTTTCGATCATGAAAACGACGCCCTATACAACCAGAGCACAATGGCCCCGTTCATGTGTAGGTGAACTTCGATTCATATATGTAATACTATCAAAACATTCATGGCTAGCCTGTTGATTGGTTTTACCTTCAAGTTTCAAGTATTTTGTAAGATTATTTACTTTAATGAATTCATTTTACAATGTAACTAATTCTTTTATTAGTAGGAAATAATAATTCTTATAACTCTCTTTTCAATAAAATCTCAAAATTAATTAAAATTATTTGATTGGAAACTCAATATTATTCATACAATTTTCTATGTAAAAGTACTCATATAGAAAGTGATTGAAATGCCTTTAGAAGCTTTAATAAGAATTCAACTCTTTTCATCAATCAAGGTTTTTTTTACAGTATTCGTTATTATTATCAACACAATACACTGCATTTAAATCATATTTAATAGTTCAATATATTATACGTCTGTTAGATATAGGTTATATATTAACAAGTGTAAATCTGAAGCTTTAATCCCCCATTTGTTTTAACGTAATAATCACCTGTTAGAAATGCTTAACATATGGAAGCGAAGGTGTCGGGTAGCAAATTTGGCTTTCCATGTGTAAAACTTTCTATTAAAAGGAAGACACCCGTGGGAAAGGTTAGGGGAGATAGTTGTTGTCGAAAAATGTAACGTTTCTGTGAATAGCCATTTCACGCAGGCGTAAAATAAGGGGTTTCAGCAGCCATAGAGAAACATAAAATCGAGCGCGGAACGGCGTTTGAGAAAGGGAAAATGTTTGTTGCGAGAGATAAAGATTATACTGAGACAAACAGCTGGAATCAATGAGGGGAGAGTGAATCATTAAGGATGAGTTACATATGTCGACGTCTGTTTTTATTTCCTTCGTTGGCAAGAGCATAACATTTGGCATATTTTATGCATCAGCATTTTACTCTGACGAGAAGCGTTGTAACGACACTTATTTAGAAAATTGTTTGTTTCCTTTCATGAATAAAAAAAGATGAGTGTTTTAAAGTGAAATTTAAACTGTTTCAGTTATGAGGTTGTTATTTCATCAAATGGTTAGTTAGATCAGAATGAGTTGCACGAAAAAAATTATTATCCTTTACTATACTTTTTTTTATATTAAATGTATAATATAACGTTTATATCAAGAAAAGGTAATTTGTTACAGCAGAAAAATCCAATAGAATCAAATCATATAATACAGAAAAATGATTGTTATTCTTTATGTCAATGAAATTCATACGAAAATGAAATTTAAAATAAACCCCAGTTTTATGTAAGTAGTTCAAGGATTCTAGTCTCATTTCAATTTGCATGCTTGATGTATTTTAAACTCTCTTTAGATTATAATGCCTAGTCTCATTAGCAATTTTTCGCGTAAACTGATATTTGAATGACTAACAAAGCAAAAATTCGAAAACAAATCAAACGTTCTGAAACAAGGCAAATTAAAGCAATAAGATAAAGATTGGTAATGTTTTCTTTTAAAAACATAATTTGCGGAATGATACAAAAAATTTTATGCCAAAATAATTTTTATGAAAATGCACTCTCTATTGTAAAACATACATAAAACCAAAAATAAAGAAAAATACAACTGCGAAATTAAAATCAGCATCTGAAAAATATTCAAATGATGAAACGTAAGTAACAATTAGAATTGTATGGCATTTGAATAGGCATGTGTGACAGTATATAAATTTTGCATAATATTTAATGGAACTGACAAATAGCATTTATACATAACTGCCTTCCAAAAATTTACCTTGTGTTCTCAAGAAATGATTTACAGGTCTTAGAGGTAATATTTAGTCATAAAGAATTTATATTCCTTACTGCTGACTGAAGAATAACATTTACCTATAATGGTTGCCTTCCAAAAAATCACCAAGAGTTCTCAAGAGTTGCCTTACAGGTTTTAAAAGTGCTATTTGGTCAGAAGGGCTATCTTGCTGGAAATTTTAAGACGCTACCTAGGGCTGAAAGCCTTAAAAAATTTTAATATCCGCCTAGTACACTGCTTCCAGGAGGACTTTCTTACACTTGTTGAAATAAAGGAAAGCCGGAAATTCTCAAGAACACACAACGGTGGAAGTACAAAGATCATAAAAGCGAATGACTCATCTTACGCTGTTCAAGAATTGTAAGATCGGACCCAGGACTTTAGGTTTGAAAAGTGGTGTTCTACCACTTGGTCACAATGAGTTCGATCCTATGTATTTTAACTATGTATTCGAACCTATGTATAACCTACCTCTTTTTGACATTGCGTAGTGAACAATCTATTGGGTGATGTCATTTTAGTGTACTAAATAAATCTATCGTACTAAATCAGCTACTAAATCCATCAATATTAAATCAATCCAATCAAATGTTACTCCAAGTGAATTGTTTTCCGACATGGATCCCTAATTCATGGGCAATAAATAGGCCATATTTGCATGTCGCCAAAGTGAAACCCCAAAACCCTCAAGCACAAAAAGCGGAAAATTGTGCATGCTTAAGGCAGATGTGCATCAACCTACTCTTGTTATTGAACAGTAGCTGGATTCGAACCCAGAACTTTATGCTCCAAAAAGGCAGACACGATTCATGCTATGAAGGAAACATTTATTATACAATTTAATATTTAGTTAAAAATTCTGTTCTAATTTATGTGGTGAAATTCGTTGATTCATGGTTTGATGAACTGCTATTTTGATCTGAGAAGCCTTTGATTTAAATATAATGGAAGCGCTATAGTTTACTTGAAAGTATTTAATCTTGAATCAAAATTCTTTATTTTTCACAATATTTACAAGAAGAGTGGCGCAATATTTCTGCAAACACTATTCAACACTCTTATGATTTGATTGCTAAGCAAAAAGAAAGTTATAATTATAAGGCATTTCTAGCCCATATTAAAAAATGATACTCTGTTAATCTAGAGTATTTCCATTATTTTGTTAACCAGTATTGCACATGTACATATGTTTCATGTATATCAATAAATATACACACACTTCCAATGTTGGAAACTACCTCGTTGTTAGATGTGTACTGCACGTTGGAAACTACAGAGGTCTACGAATACGTGTCACCAATTTTGCAAGCACAATCTTTTCTACTATATAGTTAAAGCGTCATCCAACTGCAATTACTAAACCCAAATCACAGGATCAAGATAGGGAAATGGCTATCGTAGGCTATCCAGGTAAACGTTTGATTCAGTACTAACGAATTTTTTAATTTGCTTTTTTAATTTGTAATTGATTTAATGATTTTTTAATACAAGTTGTTTATTTTTACGTCTTATCAATATAACTTTAGGACTATTCATCAAAACATTATGTTTGTATTTTTAAGTAATTTTTTTTCGAAATTATCTCATGACTTGCTACATAATTATTTTTTCTAATTTGGGAGGAAATTTTGAGTTTAGTGTAAAGGGGAATTAATTTACTCTACTAAGGTTTCTCATATAATTAAACTATCAAGAGGGTAATTTTTTTAAAACATGAAAATGTCAGATGCCAAAGTTACAGAATAATGATTTAGTGGTATCTGACTAGTTACCGAAATTATTTTTTATTAAATTATTCTCTAAAAATAAATGGGTCATTATGCATAGCTTAAATTTATAAATTGATGTTTTAAACCATTTTTTAAAATTTGCATTCCTGCATTTTCAAGCGTTTCAAATAAAATCCAAATGTAATTGTCCGCACCTGAATAAATGCCATTGTTTTTACTTTTGTAACATCATTTATATGCTGTTCTGATCAAAGGAAATGAGTTTGAAAGTAAACTGATTGTTGTAGAAAATCCTGCTTCATTAATCACAACTGTTCACTTTATTGAATGATAGTAGAAAGGGTTATGTTCTTATAGAAATTATGTTGGTCACTATTTTGAAAACAAAGATTTCCTTGTTGTTAAGTTTCTATAATTTTTTAAAAATATGACCAAAAAACATTTGTTGCATAATAAACACATAATTTGAGAACTAGTATCAATTGGGAAAGGAATTTATTACGCAGTGTTCACATATCTGTTAAACTTTACAGAATTTATTGATCAATTTTAATCCCAGATGGTGGAACGTTGCCCATCACTAAAATTTTTAGGAAATCTAAAGTCATGTATGGGCCTTTTAAAAATTTGGTAACTGTAAAAATGCATTATATAAGTACTTAAAATAAACTTCTTAGCTTATTTCAGATAATATAATCTTTTCACCTGGCTTCACTATTTAAATTTATTACGACATGGTACTTCTGTATGTAGAAGACAGGTGTAATATGGAGTTTTAATTACTAAAAATATTAATCTTAAACATTATATTAAAGGGGCGCCATGTTATCACAAGTTGTAAATATGGCACCATCAGTATCTTTGAAATTGATTAAAATGCGTTGCTTTTGCTAACAATGTATTACAATGTTTACTATCATGTGCAAAAGTATTTATCATTAATAATTATAAATCTGGTTAACTATGTTTACATGTGTGACACCTCACAAACAGCAGATATTTTGCATTATTTTTAACGTCCTACGTTAACATTTCAAATGGGATTCATCTTTCATGTAATATCATTTTATTTTTTTCATTATGCTTTCAAAGATATCTCCATGATACATGATGAGATTAAAGGGTCCTTGCGCGCCCATGAAACATAAGGGTAACATAAGTACTTTTATTCAGGCGATAGAAAAAATACTTCCGCAACAAAAACTGTAGAACCTTTAATCCAATGTGGAATAGCATATATTTCAAAATTAACGACATTAAATCAAGATATCCTTGCCTGAAGCATATATTTTCAAGTTATCAGTAATCAAGTTTCATTTTCTGAATGTCTTGTATGAAAGTCATGAATCATAGTAGAAATTATGAAAGAGTGAAGCCTTGTAGATAATTAAATTTCTAATATTATCTAAGAAATAAATAACATAATTTTCCCGACTCCTCTTGCTAACGTAACTATCGATCAAACAAAGCACAGAGCAAAGTAAATAATAGAAGCTTCTTTCGCAAATAATTATCTTGGATAGCAGGAATGTTCAATTTAAGGAGAAAATAACCATGAAAAATTCCCGAATAATCCACATTCTATCGAGGTCAAATTACAATACCGAGAATTCTTATTTGCCTAAGCATAGGCAGTGAATTGTTGGCAAAGAATTTTTCATAATCATCATATTATTTTTCACATTGACAGTTGAAAATTCTGGAACTTCCCACCCACTATGAGTGTTCAATGTCTCGTTGTGGTTGTTTTAGTAGAACTCAGTATTTTCAAATTATTTAATTTTGTTTTGATATTGTTACGTTAATGGGTTATTTTCTTAACAATTGAATTTATTGAAAATGCATTCTAGTTTAGCTCGTCTTATAAGTTAAATGTAAAAATCTGTATTGAGAGTTAAGAAAAAGTCAAGATGTATATTGTTTAACATTTAAATTATTAGAAATCCCTTTATTCTTAATTTTATTAGCATTAGAGCTTTTTTGAGAGTTAGATAATATATTTTACTTCAGAAATAGAAACAAAACTGGAAAAAATGGCATAATTTTAAAAAAAAGGTATGTGTATTGTAAAATTTTGCATTTACACAATTACACAACATAACGTAGAAAAAGATGTGCTGTCTTAAAATATTGTGAAGTTAAAAATTCAGTAGTGCATGGTGTATACACACAATAATTTGTCATTTTTGTGTGCTAAATGGATCCTGAATATTTAATAAATATTGCATAATTTTAGATATAAATATCTCAAATGATATAAGGAAAGTGAAATATGAGACAAATGCAAAAACTTTGAATTTTATTTTAAATGAATCAATGCTATTTGCAATATTGTTATGATTATTACCTTCAGCATTTTAAATGAAAGTAGAAAGAAATTTCGTTAAAGCAAGTATAAAATGTGCGCAAATAATTTAAATTACAATTGCTTAAGCTACCATTTAAAAAGGATGCAGAATTTCATTGTAAAAAAATTTATGGCACTTCATGTAACATGCATTGTTTTCTTGAAAAAATGCATTTGAAATTAAGAAGAAATTATATGTAAATGTGTGAATAATTATTCTGAATATTTTTTGTTTCCAACAATCACTTACGTTTAAGAACTTATAAATTTTATTTGAGCAATAATAATACATTGTAATTTTTAAGTAATATTGTATTCAATATGTATTTATTTGTGAGTGTATGTAAAATATCTTTAAGATATTTTTAAAATTATATCTAACTTCTTTCGGCTGACTTTTATCAGTTTTCCTATTATTGAGATTTTAGTTATAATATAAGCAAAAAATTTAAGTTTTTATTCATTAAAACATTAAAACATTTTACATGGATTCAGTAAATGCTTGCTACATTGCATTACCTGATCTAATTAAAATTTTCTTTATTACCTTTTTGAGAAATATTAAAGCATCTGATTACACAATTTCAAATTAACACCAGTTTGATAATGTTTTCATGAACTATGATAACTTTATACATAATGTTTAGTTAGAAATATAACAATTGGTTTTTAAGGAAGAAAATATCTCTAAGAAATGGAAATTACTTTGCATGCAATTTTAATTCCTCAGCTTACCGCTCCTAAATTCTACAAACCTGCATGCATTTTTTGTATCGTATTTAATTTAAAGGAAAACTTTTCCCCTTCTTGATAGGGGACGGAGAATAAGATGCATTAGAAGTAAGCGCACGTCCCGCCAAAGTCTAAAATCATGTCGCCAAGTTCTCTATCTGATTCTTGAACAAGAGGTCATAAGACTCGACTTTGTAGGAAATTCCATTATTTTCCTTTTATTATGTTTCTCACGTACAAGATACTTATTCACATGTTTACTGCATAACCCCCAAATAAAAGTAGTCTCAAATTTGACAGTTGGATCTTGAAAAGGACACATTTGAGAACAGTTCATTACGAGTTTTTTTTTTATTTATTTAAGCAATTCAAAATAAATAATTCCACATTTGGCATTAAACTAAAATAAAAGCACTGAGGTATTTACACAAGTAAATTATTAATTTCTTAAAATTATTATTTTTACTTGCATTTTTAAATAAATTAATAATGTTATCTCAGTTTAAATGTTACAGCAGTTAAATTAAAATGCTATATTTTAATTTTCTTAATGTATTAGGACTTGTGTGGTTTTTGTACCACAAAAAAACTATTTTATTATGCGTTTTTTACATTATTTTATAACGATTTCATTATCTACTTAATTTTATATAGGAAAAATAATTATTTACATAAATAAATTCCACAAGAAATTAAATCAAATACTTCGAATGTCCTGGTTTGAGATTTCAGGTTTATTTCCATAAACATGACCACAATAGCTCTTAATAACTATTCACTGCCATATTTAGCCTTACTTTTAAAAGCAACTTCTAAACTAGGTAATATCTGAAATTCAAGAATATTCTAATTAATTTTACACGCACAAAATTTATATTTGACTTCAAGTTACTAATTTTCATTAAATACAATAAAAGATTGCGTTAACACAAAATACTAGTTGCTTAAAAGAATCCCATGGAAAACTTGGGGGAACGGTGATCAAATCTCTAGTACCTTGTCCCTCTGTTCAACTGTTTTTGAGTTTTGAATGCCGGCATTTAAACTAATGAACTCCAGTAGTCATTCTACTCTATATGATTATCTTTATTAGTTTCAAGTTACGTTTGGAAAAATGACTTTATTTCTTTAAAGTTAAAATCACTTTCCCTTATAATCTCCTTTCTCTTTAAAATCTGCAATCTTACACAGGGGATTCATTCATTGAATCAAAAGTTCATTTATTTCAAATACTCCATCAAGAACTTTGAACCAAAACTTTTCGTGAAATATTGCTAACAATACTTTTCCTAGAATTTAATTAATAATATGAGTGCAACATCTCTAGTAAAATTTTCAAACATAAAGGAAATAAAATCTAAGCTTCCAAGAATTCTTTAACTTATTAATTGTGAACACACTTTCAGGAAGAGGCATAAGGATTCGAGATACCAGGAGTTAAATAATGACGAGAATGTAAATACAACACAATGGTGTTGAGAAGAATAATCGCATATTCTAATGTTTAATGATGGTCGCTCGCTAAAAACTAAGTTCTCTTTCTATATTAATATTGAATATAAAGGTTACACGAAAGGTGATATTGAAAGATTTCTAAAAATTTCAATTCTTTGCAAACTTTTCGATGAAAGGTAACTATGTATCTCAAATCTCATATACAAATCAATCTCATGCTTAAATTGAATTTTCGGAAACTGTCTTCTATGTGGTTTTACAAGCAAATAAGCAGTTATTTCAAATATGAAAATCGTTAAATGTTTCCTTTCTAAGATATATGTTCCTGTGAAACATTTTAACCAGACTAATATTAAAAGCTATATTCATTTTGGACATTTTCAAGACAATTTTTTTTTGTATTTTAATATAATTGATTAAGATATCAGTGAAAATATTATTAATCGAAATATTTAAACTAAAAAGTACTATAAACATATTTAAAATATATTTTAAAAACAAATAATTAAAATTCTAAACACATGACCTTCTAAGCAAATTATAATAAGTAAATATATTTTACAAAATTTTATGCATTATGTTATATCTAATAAAAGCTGTTCATGATAATTAATCCTTTTTCTTTTACAATATCTTATGATGTAAGCTGTATGAAACTAAAATGAATAATTTCTCGAGATTTCAACTCAATTTAAAGATTAACCGTGATATTTAAAAGAATTATGAAAATGATTTTCCCTTCAAATTGAAATATGTAGTATATTTAAATTTTAATTGCACGGAAATACATTAAAAATTGCTCATATTGTAACATAAAGTTTCTTATGAAGTGATTTTGAAAAGTGTTTTTAGAAACATCTGTAAATTATATCCTGTCTGTGTGTACTTTCCTTTCTAGAAAATCTGCTGATTGATCATGAAACATATTCTTAATCAGTTAAATATGTTATGAATTTTTAATTATAATCAATATGTTTAAATATAAATTTTTAATATATTTGCTAATGTACTTTCATAATAATATGCACTGTTTTTTTATCTGTGAAATATTTAAATTTATAGTATATAGTATCACGACTGCTCTGCAGAAAGAATTGATAATGCATTGATCAATTGCCCATTTTTCGTAAAGTAATAGATATATTTGTTAAGTTTTCCAGCCATTAAATTCTAAATCCTAAAATGGCAATTACAACTTGTTTTTGAGATTTTCCCTATTAAATTCTTTATGAAAGGCACTGTGTGTCTATTCCTTCGCCACAACAAGGCCAGAAAGTACTACTCATTTATCGTTATCAGACTACTTCACGTATGCACATGTGAAGTAGTCATGGGGTCCATACAGCAGCATTTCCCATGTCTCTGCACCATAAATCTTTAAATATGGTGGCTTACATTCATTCGCCATCTTAGAAGAAAGGATAATTAAACAGAGAGAAACGAACATAAATGCCTGGCATCAACAGCCTAGGAATCAGAAATGCTAAGCACTTAACTAGTGACCGGCGCCTATTCAAAAATAAAACTATCCTTAATTAATCCTTTAATACCAATCAACAAATTCAATTTCTCAAAAAATTCATTTCTAATGTAGAATTTTTCAAGTGATTTAGATTCATTTAGAATAAACCAATCATAGCATAATGTGCAGACATCTCCTTTATTACTTAATATTCCCTGATATTTATTAAGAATTATTTTAAAAAATGAGAAAAACTTAAAATATATTGCTATCATAATTGATTTCATTGAAGAAAGAAGTTGAAATTAATTTTTTTTATCAGAGCGCATCATCTTCTTACAGTTTTCGTGAACTTTACTTTGCTACATGTATTGCCTTTGTAATTTTTTTTTATAGAATTCATTTATTTTGTAACAATTTTTCTGTTATTGCTTGCTTTGTTTTCTTACTTTATTTTTCTTTTCCGTATCGAAATAAATTTTTTAAGAATAAATTTTGCGTGTGATATTTTTTTGTTTTTAATTAACCAAACATAGTAAAGTTTTTTTTTATGAAAGCAAATTCTGTTCCCATCTTGCATGGTTTTTGTTTCATAAGCTTGCTTTAATTGAAAAAAAAATTTCCCATCGAAAGAAAAATATTGCGCATTAATACACTTCTCTTACGTAATACATATTCATTTTTATATTTTTTTCGGCAAGAAAAAAAACGTGTAAAGAATTTACATAATAAAGTAATATAAAAATGCATACACGTCTCATATATACTCGTAAAGAAAATAATTTATTATTTTTATCACTATTTTTTATTTAAAAGATATAATTCACAAAGAAAAATTTCTTTATCACTTTCCCGATAGAAAGAGATTTTCTTTCTTAAGCAGTATATTGTTTGACTAATAAACTATTCATTATCACAATAAGAGTTTTAAAATTTTTTATTTTTTTTTATTTAATTAATGAAGATGCAAATCTTACGTCAAATGTCAGACAAAATCAAGAATTTTAACTAAAATCATCAATATTATAAAAATGTTAACTAATTTATTTAATGTTTAAAGGGGGAATAACTTTTCTGAGAATGTTTTTTTTTTCGATATATTAATAAAAAGGCATTTTATTTCAGCAATACACAAGGAATTTCATCAAAACATGATTTTGTGAAATAAAATCTGTAATCCTTCGAGCAACAAATATTTGTAAACAAACCATTTTCATTAAAACTATTAACATGTTTCTTTACATTGTGATATCTTTGAATAATAAAATTTTCTGGAAGTGCTTTTATTTCTATTTACTACTTAACAAGAAACTACTAGTGATTATTAAATCTATTGATGTGTTAGGAGGCTTTCACTATTTAAAGAATTATGTTTACCTTATGTAATTACTCACACAACCTTTGACTGAACCCCTCTACCAAAGCCAAATATTAATTATCTTCAATCAGTCAAAGAGGAATTGGTTCAGAGCTGCGAAAAATCAATAAATTAAATAGAATACTCTTTAATGTAATTCTTTTTCTGTATAACATTTTGTATATTATTTTACTATTTACAGTTATCTTTTTATTATTTTGTTTATTAAAGTTTAATTTTCTTTCTTAATAAAAAATATTTGAAATGAAAATAAAATTATACAGAAGAAAGATGAAAAAAATGAATTAAAAATACCGACAGTGTGAACAAACTTAATTCTATATCAGTGCAATTATTAAAAGCTCGATTTTCATGGAAAATATTTAGTCATTATAAAGTTATTTAAATTGAAATAAAGTAGTTGATAATTTAATTTTTCAAGGTTATTTTATTTGTATTTCAAAATATATAAATTGTCTTGGTGGATTTTCTCTTTCATAGAATAGTCCAGGTATTCGTAGATTATTTTTGGGTTCTGGAATTTATAAATTTCAAAGAAGGTGAGCACTAGCTGCCACTGATTTGTCATAATATTATTCCAAAAAGAAAGAATATCGCAAACACTTTTATCGCAAGAATATATTTAAATGAGACTGTAATGCAGCATCGTTCTCCTGCCAATTCCAAATTTTAGGTTCCAAAAAAAAAATCATATCATGCTGAAAAATCATTATTTGTATTTCAAAATATATAAATTGTCTTGGTGGATTTTCTCTTTCATAGAATAGTCCAGGTATTCGTAGATTATTTTTGGGTTCTGGAATTTATAAATTTCAAAGAAGGTGAGCACTAGCTGCCACTGATTTGTCATAATATTATTCCAAAAAGAAAGAATATCGCAAACACTTTTATCGCAAGAATATATTTAAATGAGACTGTAATGCAGCATCGTTCTCCTGCCAATTCCAAATTTTAGGTTCCAAAAAAAAAAAATCATATCATGCTGAAAAATCATTATTTTTCTAATATAGCTGGAGACGGTTCTATTTAAACCATTCCTACAGTGTTAACGTAAGATATACTTTTCTTTATTTTGACTCTTATGCAAATTGCTCTAATATACTCTAAAGTTTGATTATTTATAGGCATGAAACAATTTAGTCATGAAGGGAAAACCATGCAAATTCTAATTCAGAGAAGCTGTTTCTCAAGTTTAATTTAAAACAGTCTAATCATGCTAAAAAATTTAGGCAATAAATAACTTCCATTTCTAAAATGCACGTTTATTGTGAATGGATTTACAATCAATGTGCAATTTGAAACATTGAGGAAGTGAATGTAAATGTTGGCGAAATACAATGGACATATTATTATACTATTTGTGATAACAAAAAAAGATGCTAAAATTCCCACTTTAGTAACGAACTTTAAGTAAATGTAAGGAATCAAAACTTAGAAAATATTAAATATAATCGTGTAAAATTTTCTAGGCATAATTGAGCTGTCTAAAATAGCACTCAATCAATTAAAAAGTAAAATGTCAAGTCTTTATATCATTATCTAACTGATTTAGTTAGACTAATTTTCATAAAATAAATGTGCTCTAATGCCATCTAAAGAATGTGGTATCGAAGCTTGTAAAAAGTGTACCAACTCACAGATATGGCATGATAATGAAATTTAGTCTAATTTATTAATGCAAGCTTACAAATGTATAGTGTTCATGTTTAGAACCAAATTCCAATAAAAGTGATAAACACCATTGTTCCATATTCGTTTAATGATGTTATTTTAGCCATTTCCAATTGCCAAAAATAATCAGCAAGAAGAATAATATTTTTTTTTTTTTGAAATTTTTTTAAATTTAACTTTTATTTATTGTTTTATTTATTATTCTTCTCGTAAATTTTATTTTAAGATAAACGATATATGAAAAATAAATATATTTATTATTCAAATATCGTTATAAAACAATGCTTTATATAACAGATTTCTTTCACAACTTTATATAACAATGTACCTTCTTAAATATCATATATCATGTTGGATAAACTGAATATCAAAATCAATCTTTTGGAATTAGATTTCTTTCTAAGAGATAAGCTTAAGCCCATTATTTTATTTAATTAGATTATGACTCAAATGTAAATAGCAAATTCTGATTAAATTTTAAAATTAGTTTTGCAGCTTTTTTTAGTGAAATTTGAACGTTGATATTTTTATAAAATATTTTAGCTTTGATTTTAATGATCACATTAGCATTTTAAAAAATGCCAATGGTTTCGTTAATAAGCACATACTGATGGTTATAAAAATATAAAAACATTTTATTAAATTAACCATTAAGAAAGCTATGAAATTTAATTCACTGGATTTTAGTTCATGTTTATAATTCATATTTGTAAGTAATATTAATAAGATTATTATTATTAGTTATAATAATATTAATAAGTTTTGACTTCAACACTCATATAAATTTTTTCAATTCTTGTTAGCATTTGTTATGCAAAGTTATTAATGTCGTATGACTACATAAAAGTTAAAGTTCAATAAAATGTCTCTAGTCAAATATATTTTGGAGACGTTAAAATTATTGCAATCACTATTGAAGAAGTTAGTAATTAAATAATTTCTTTTTACAAGTTAAAATAAAAGGATAAGTCTGATCGTTATTAATAGGCGAAAATATGTGATAAATCGTTACTATGAAAGTGTAGTAAATTCCAATAAAGCCCAATATTATTAAAGTATTTAATGTGTAAAAACTGAAAGCAAATATTGAAGCTTTCTAAATAACTATATATATTACCAAAGCTTAAAATTTTATCATAAACACACACTAAACTAACTCAGTTAAAGCACTTAAGTTAAACCAAGTCTTATTGAACATATGAGTTCTTTAAAATTTGCCTTAATTAATAAAAAAATTAAGTATTTGTACGAAATTGAATGACAAAATATATTTGGAAATGATTTTAGTTTACATTTATATATTATAGACCGTGTAAGATTTTTATAATAGGATACATTTTTTGGTATAAAAATTTGTTATCTATTAATAAATTAAAATAAATGTAACTATAAATTACAAATGTTGCATTCCACGGAAGATAAATTTTGACTTTTATAATTTAAGGTACACTTAAAACTAGCAACAATGTATAACTCATAACAACATAAAAATAAAAATATCGCCGAACATTGTTAAACGTGTGCTTTTTCAGATTCAACAAAAATGACCTAACAAAATAGTGAGGAAATTTGTGATAAAAATATAATTAATATTAATGTTGCTGTAATGCAATTTATCTCAAACGTTTAATCTTAGATCACAGAATTTATATAGAATATGCTATATATGGCAGTTAGGCTATTATGAAAAATGCTTTTTATTTTCCAATAAAAATAAAATATTATTTTAAAATTATTTTTTTCTTTCATTTATGGGTTTTTACATTTTAGATTCTTGTTATATATTTATTCACAGTTCTTGTATATTTAAAAATTATGCTAATACAGGCATAATTCTACATTAGAGAGGTTATTTTTCCAGATATTGAATCAAATAAGACACTCTCAGCCATAAATATTCGCGGAAGGTATCGTAATCCTATTTTTACAGAATACAAGAAAGATAATTTGAAAATAATAGTGCTTACATAATATATATTAGAAATATTTCCTCACTTGAGTTGAACATACCTCTCTTTAGAGGACTATTTTCATTTATCATGAATATATGAAAGTTTCTGATACAAATAAGGAATTAATGATTCAGAAAATGAATTTTATTACCAAACAGCACTGAAAAACGTAAATAGTTATCTTCCTAATAGTATTTTTTGTTGCTTACTCGTTCTCTCTAAAGTTTTTTTTACATTTTTATTCAGATAAATTATCATTTGAAGAATCATAATTCTTCATTCAAATGGTTTTTAGAATCATAAATTACAAATAATATATACTGTAAATTGCCACAAAATGTACATAAACTCCGAAGGGAATCTGTGTATCTAAAATAAAATGAGGTAAATCAAGATATTTGCATTAGTACTAGTGAAAAATGCATTCATAGTTTCTAGAGGTAATCAAAATTGTGATGTTTGATTGTTTGGAACCGATAAATATTATTATTTTGCAAAGACATGTAATATATTTTTGTTATCTAAACGTTTAGACAAGCACATCATAAAGAACAACTATTGGATAGGTCAGTTGTTGAAAATTCAGAATGATGGAAGCTGAGTTGTTGTAAATTAAAATACAATTAATATATTTCAATGAACAAATAATTTTTATTAATTATATAATACACGCGATAAATTTTTAAAGCAATTATTTTCATCCAAATATGATGAAAATTTACATAAATAATATGTTGAAATTCATGTTTACTTATTTTTAGTGTGCAATTTTATGTACATGCTGTAAATTGCATTTCTTGCATTTAAATTGCATTGTAAATTGTTTTTGTTTGGACTAGAAGGTTAAAAATCTAATACATCATGCAATGTCATTAATTCATGTAAAATCATTTCCAAATATTGAGAGATTATATGTAAATTAACATTTATTTCTATCTGGATTGGCAATCCTCTTATTTACAATATATTTATATGTAATCCAATTATACAATGTGTAAACTTGTTATCAGTATAAGTTTATTTCCGCGTTTCATGTATGAGCCCTCTTAAGACAGGGTCATGTAAAAAAGTAAAAAAAAAAAAAAAAAAAAAAAAAATTCGAATGTCAATCAATAACAAGAAATGAAATGTCAAAAAATGACAAGGAACATTATATATGTCTTATAATAATGATGAAAACTGAATATAATTACAATTCATCAATTGATAGAATTTAGATTCAGAGAGACTCAAGAAGATGTAATCGATAATACATGTTGAGAAAAAGTTACGCAGGAAAAGGTAAATTTATATATGAGACCAAAAGAAAAATTTAAATTTAGAAAAATATAAAAATTATCAAATTAACAATGCATTGTTAAAAAGTGTTTGTTAATTGCAATTATAAAACAACAATAATTCCTAAGTATGTCAAGTGTCTCGCATTTAAGAATATACTAATTTGCTGTATGTAACTTCAGATTAATACATTTCATTAACGTAATCATGTATTTCTCAATTGCTCTTTTCAAAAATTTGGAATAAATTTGATGCTTTAAAAGCATAATTCAGAATTATTTAATGACTAAAGCTTCCCTACACCTATTTATTTACATTTATATATTTTGGTTCAAAAATTAAAAATGGCATTTTAGCTACAAAGAGTAAACATTAGAATCCTAGAAATTATTATATATAAACAAAAAATTTAAATTTAATGCTTAAAATATTTTTTTAAAAAACTAAATCTTTAATTCCTCTTCCCATGCATGCCAAGGCCTGCAGTGCCCATACCTGTTTTCCATACAAAGGTCTTTAAAGTGGGAAGTATATGGGGTTGTTAGGTGATCAGGCTAACCCTAATACCAAGTATTTTGTTTCCAAGCATGGTTGTCACTCAGTTTGCGGCCCCAGTGGACATATGAAAAGCTGATTCGACTCTTTATCCAACCTGTGCCTCAGAAGAGCAATGATGATTTATTCATATATATACATAAACATACATATATACATACATGCATACATACATACATACATACATACATACATACATACATACATACATATATATATATATATATATATATGTATATATATTGTGA
>CM057813.1:22665378-22735378 GCA_030067965.1 Latrodectus elegans
CCATTGCGTTAAATATAAGTGAACAAGAATCTGGAGTTGGTAAAATAAAGTTTTGTGTTGAAACTGTTTTGCGTGTATGAAATAGCCCTTATCGGCTATTTTATTAATTATTTTTTCTTAACTTGAATTATTTTTCATGTGTCAAACGTTAGCTTTTAAGTTATAAATTCTGGGGCACTCTCAAATACATTTTAACAATGACCTTCAAGAAAGTGCAAAGATGATATTCGTGTTCAAAAATCATAGGGTTATTAGATTTCTACAAAATAAAATTTGGGAACATTATTTCTCTTTTGCAGAGGCTTGTTGCAAACATTCATGTTTAATTACTCATTTATTTAGTTATCTGAAAAAAATCCTGTATCAATAATAAATCTGCAAAAAAAAAAAAAGAGTTGTGATGTTTCATATATTTATAAGAGAGGTATTGTTCCAAACATTTGTATCCAAAAAAATCCAGTGACTTATCTGCATAAGAATTGAGATATAGTATTGCAAACATTCATGTCCAGTCACATTACTTATTTGTTATCTGAAAAATTTCCCATTCGTTAACGATTCTAAAGCTGCAAAAAATTGAGATATCGTATTACAAACATTCATGTGAGAGATGGTGTTTCAAACATTATTGTCCAATTGCACATCTATTTTGTTTACCTGAAAAAATCCCGGAACTTATTAATGCTAAATTTGCAATGAAATTTTATAGTTTATTTTTTCGGGCCTTATAAATTTTTACAGATTTTTGCCCATTATGAACTATTAGACTATGAATGTTAACTAGATTGGTTTTTATTTGTTTCATTTACTTGAATCATTACGAGAAAGTTTCATTTATAAGTGAGTGATAAATATGTCTATGACAACCATTGATATTTAATAAATTTAAAATAATATTTTCAGTTATTTTTATACTTCAAAAAACTTTAGGCAAAGTTGGAATTTTTTTGTGTAAATTCTTTTTCCCTTTACATATTGTTTTAAAGGCAAATTTTTATCATATTTATCAGAACAGGATTTTAAAATTTCTGTAAGTGAAGCAATTCGTTACATTATGTTTTAAACTACAATTTTCAATATTTCAATGTTATAAATATGTATTTTTTATATAGATTTTGAAATATTTCTTTATTTTTTTCACTTAACAATTATTTTTATTTTGTTAGCTGTTAAGGTCTTTTTATTTATATTTTTTTTACAACTGTAATACTATCTATTATCAGAATGAACGTTTTAAAACTTAATTACAAATGCGTTGTTTCTTACTTTCATTTGCTTAAATAATAACCTCTTTATGAAATGCTCTTTATTTTTAAATTTTTTTTGTCGCAACAAAATTTCTTTCTAATGAAACAAAAAATATATACTTCCTACCGATAAAAAGCTTTATGAGAAACTTTTCCATT
Source organism: Latrodectus elegans (assembly GCA_030067965.1). NCBI lineage: Eukaryota > Metazoa > Arthropoda > Arachnida > Araneae > Theridiidae > Latrodectus > Latrodectus elegans. Next base: position 22,666,785 of record CM057813.1, read on the forward strand.
ATTTTGTATCATGTTTTTAATTTTGTTTTCCATTCATCTTGATTTGTTTTCATTTTTGATGTTTTTGATTTTTTCTGTAGTTAACTTAAAAAAAACCTTCATTATCAAAGAGTTTTCAATCGCATTATATTCTCAGAATAACTGTGAAAGAAAAATTTATTTTAGTGCAATTTCTTTTTTTAAATAAAAACATAATTTTCAAAGTAAATTATTTTGAATTGATGATCTGAAAAATGCTTCTATTTTACTGTTTTAGAAAATGTTTATATGTTCTCTAAAACACTCATAAAAATCCTATTCCAACTTAAGGTGCTTTATAAATAAGATGTGTTTTGCAACTTTAATAATGATGTAAATACTAAGCCTTAACTGAGTTTTGATTTTAGTATAAACAATCAACCTTGCGTCAAATATTTTGCATTTATTCAAAATTGTGATGAAATAATTAAAAAATTTTAAAGGAATTTTATGGTATTTAATTTCAAGTACATAATAACTCAAATTTCTCACTTATGAGACATAAGACAAAAAATAGAACTCCTGTAAAATAATTGTGGCAGTATCATTACACTTAAATTTACCTTTAGACAAGATTTTTTTGATTTATTTCAGTCACAGTTTTTTGCACTAAACTTAAAAAATACCTTAAATAAACTTATCTTTATTACTACGATCGATTCATACAACAAAATAAAATACTAATACTTTAAAACTGGTTAAATATTTTGTATATTTAAATATTTTTTCTTGTGAAAAATTACTTTTCTTGTAAGAAATAATCAATATCCATTAATAATCGAGTAAATGAAAAAGAAGTGTACAATGTATTACTTGATTGATCTACATGATGGAACAGTTGTGTGAACACAATTTTACACTTTCTAATCACTAAATAAAAATAAAAAAATAAAAACTTTATTCTTTAATTTCCCAATATTAATGAATAAAGATTTCCTCTGGTACCAGAGGATACAAGAGGAAAAAAAATTTAAGAATAATCAACAAACATACCTACAATATGTGTTTGTAGAGAACGAACACCGTATCCATCTTACATTCCTTCAAGGAGGCTAGTAATGAGACTCCTGTACTTCAAGGTGCAAAGAATTTTCATATTGTTGCTGCACGATTTTAAATCTCATTTAAATCGAAAACGGTTTAACTTAAATCTGAAATCTGTTAAGCTAAATTAATTAGTAAAATTGAAATACATTCTTTCTATCATTGAAATATTGCAAATATCAGAAAAAATACAAAAACTTATGACGCGGCAGCCCAAATGTGGGCCAAACCATAGAATGCCCATATCTATTGTCTTGATAGTGGGCTCAAGGTTGTAAAGCATATGTCTAGGACAGATGGTCAGATTAATGTGAAACCTGTAGTATTTAGTTCCTAAGCATGCTTGCTTCTTAGTATAAAAGTACTCAAAAATAACTCCAGATAAGGAACCCCATAATTTGTCTAGGACAGATGGTCAGATTAATGCGAAACCTGTAGTATTTAGTTCCTAAGCATGCTTGCTTCTTAGTATATTGAATCATAGGTTGTATAAAAGGTTGATTACGAATATCATAACAATTTAAAAACTACATAATTCTTTTTCATTTCATCAGTGGCAGTCTAAAAACATTTTATTGCCCTTAAAAAAACCTATTTCGTCATTATGATTCATAAAACACAGACACATTCTCAAGAAAATTCTCAAGAAGACACATTATCAATAAAACATAAATATTTAACTAACTTAAATAATCATTTTAAATTAATAACTATATTATCCTAATATAATTTTCGTACTATTCAGTGGAGCTGCAATCAATTTAATTCTAAACAAAATTCGAAAACAAGCACATTTCTTCAGCATTTTATTTTTATAGCTATATAAGTAATAAGTATTGAATGTGATCCAATGATAACACTTTATGACATCAATTTGTTTTGAAATTTTCAAATATGAGCTAAGCAAAAGATTTTCAAAATTATACATTTTCTATGTGACTTGAGGAAGAAAAAATCTCCATATCAACAACGAATGTATTTTCACTAGTAATATTGAAAGCAATCATACCAGGAAATATGAAACCGAAAAAAAGAAGACAATTTCAAGTGTACCAAATACTTTGCAAATGTAAATGTGAGAAAAATTGTAACTCACACAACAATGAATTTAGATATCTATATCTGTATTTGCATCTTCAAGAAATTGGTGCAAAAAATTTTCCTTTCTCAATCATCTGTAAATATAATACATACATAACTTATTGATACCATTATCAATCCAGAGGATTATATACAGGATATTTTTCTTTGCATATTCATTTTTTGATATTTTTAAGATAATCAATTTTTTTCCCATCATTATTTATTCCAAAAAAACATTTTCGATATATTTTTCAAATGGGTATTTGATATTTATCATGCAGTCTTTTCTCTACCAAGTAATCTTTTCTTTTCTTTCCTTACAAAAATGATCACATATATAGAGAATATAATTTGCTTGAATACAAACGGTTTTCACACATATTTCATTTTGAAAACCCCCCAATAATTCTTGCTAAAGTTAGTAAAAGACATTTTCAAAATACATCTCTTACATAGTATAGTAAAATTATTTAATTTTGAATTGCATATAAATATCTGACTCAAATAAAAGGAGAAAATAGCAAGTTCCTTTTATTAAAAATAAAACATCTTCATCTTATATTTTATAAAAAAAATTGTTTACTCTGTTTGATAAAGGCAAATAGTGTTTTAGATCTATTTTATCTGATTTTAAATATAAAACAAAATCCCCATACAATTTTTAAATTATATATAAAATTCTGATATGCTGGCTTACATAAATGTGAATATCTACAAAATATTTTCTAAGTGAAAAAGGTTTTACAATTTTCTATAAAGATATATAATTTATATTTTCCTAGCTTTTTTTTTATTAAAGTTATTGTTATTTCACTCTACACATATCTATTTTCTTGATAGTGGGCTCAAGGGTTCGAAGCCAATGTCTTGGATGGGTGGAACAGATTAATGCGAAAACCCCTGTATTTAGTACCTAAGCATGCTTGCTTCCTCGTTTATTGACTCGTAGGCGGTATGAAAGGTTGATTACAAATATCATATTAATTTAAAAACTACATACTTCATCTAAAAAACTGTGACAGTCTAAGAACATTTTTATTGGCCTTTAAGGAACTTATTTCCTCATTATAATTCATAAAACCCAGGCACATTCTCAAAAACATTTTTATTTTGTGTACATTATATATTCTAAATTTATCCTTTGAGAAAAAATGCGTTTATAAGTCATCTATTTTCATTTAGTAAGGAATATGTTTGTCATCTCCGCTGCTCTCAGATATAGAAATAACACAGTTTAGTAGAAATCTGGAATCCTAATAAAAGTGTTCTCTAAAATAAATGACAACAAACAAGATATGCATAGCATGCTTCATAAAAGCGTAACGTATTTTTTTACTTTATTCTAAAAACAATATTAATTTCGAAAAAATGTCAAGAATATTAAGCCAAATCAGATGCACGCACAAATTAATATGCACGTTTTCAACATATTTATGTTTCATGAAAAGACGTTTTAACATCTGGTAAAAAAAAAGCCCGATAACAATGAATAAAAGCTGAATTCGCTCTTTTAGTATAAACTGCTATCATATTCTAGTGGATTGATTAAATTTTAAACATACACACACACATATATATAATGCAAAAATAGATTTTAAGAAAAATTTGCAAATGTCTCTTTTAAGCATGTGATTTTTGGATACAGATTATAAATTATTTCGCCAAATATTATGTAAATGATGCAAAACTTTCCATAGTTATTATAAATTTTTTCAAAAATATTAAATTACCCATATTTAATAAAAACTCTAATGTTGCCAAGATGACGTAATGTGACGTGAGCGATGACGTCAATTCTAGAGTTGCTAAAACAGAAAATTTTCTGTTTACTTTTTATAGGTCTCCATATGTATGACATAATAAAAACCAGGTTGCCAGATATATAAGAAAACAAGCCAAAAATTCACCAAACTCAGAACTGGGCATCTTGGATTATTCGGCATCTGTGCCTTCATTTCTCTTAAAAACTTAAGTTTCAGCTATCATTAAACATAAATCTTCTTGATTCATGATAAAGAAAATTTCTATGATTATTTTTGTCATGTATCTAGCAGTTGTGTTGACAAAAATTTTTTGATGTAAAATTAAGCAAAATTTAAATTATATTATTTTATAAGACCAAAACATTATTCTCAACTTTTTACAGAACATCTTTAACATTTTAAACATAACTTTAACATTTTAAATCAGTTTTCAAATTTTGAAATTTCTAAGTTCAATTATATAATAACACATTTGCTTGTTTTACATTTATAGAATAAATGTGAGGATTTAAAATTCAGAATAATACGCAGAAATCATCTCGCTCTATAGCAAAAATATAACTCACTGTTTTCACACAAAAATGTAAAATAAACAATAAAAAAACACAGCTGATTATTTTAGAAAATTAAAATTTCCAATTAAAACATTAAAAATAATAAAAATTTAAATCTTAATTTATTTCCAATATCTATATTTTTTTAATAGCTGTAATGTTCGGCTGTCACAGTCTTTTCATCAGAATATTTACGATGAAATTTTATTAAAAATTTTATAAATTTCATAAATATATTGACTAAAAAGTACATGTTTTTAGTAAGTATCTTGTAAAATATATTCCGTAAAGATGTATGGGTGTTTAAAATTGTCTTTACACATTTTATTAGAAGTTTAAGTTTGACCTAAAACCATAAATCATTCCTGAAATAAACTTTACTCATACTCTTCTTCGCCATGGCTTCATCTTCATCGCCATAAAAGAAAAAAATAAAGAAAAATGTTCTATAATCTTTTTTTAAAGCTTTCTTCAGTAGTTCAAGGGAAAATTGTGAAAAAGTGCTTACAGATGGAGAACGAGATGGCGCTGTATATTTAAAATTGCATGGTAAAGGATTCAGATAACTTTGACGAGTCTTAACACAAGCGGATAGACTTCTTTTCCCATTCATAGTTTCTTAATGTATTAAAGAAGCATCCATATTAAAAAAAAATATTTTTCAATTTCTGTTGTTGACATCTATAATTTGAGTTTTAAGGAATATAAAAGACAATTGTGCAATTTTTGGTTTCGTAAAGTATTTTGAAAACATTCAGTTCAGTGAGAAGGAGCGTAAAAATTACAAAACTAAGTGGTATTAGAAATAGTTTCAAAGCTGGAATGATATTTTTCATTAAAGGATTATAAAATATTAGAAGAAAACTGAAAAGATTTTCTAAAATATAAAAATTTTAAGTATACATATTTTAAAAGTCATAACAAGCATTCAATGCCGCATAAAAATTTATTACCAATATTGGACATAAGAAATTATTTCACACATTTTCAAATCTATTATCCTTTTAATAATTCAGATTTAAGTAAAATAAAAAGAAATCTGCATCGTACTTGACATGCGACCATGTCACGATATATTCGTGTGATAACTTATTCGTAAAATAAGGTATTCGAAACCACTTTTTTAATTATGATATGGTAATTAAAAAATAATAATAGTATTACTTTAATAAAAATGAATCACAAAATAAAAGTGAAGAAATTGTTGTTGTTGTCGTGTGCCAGCTAAGCTGGCAATATGGGGTGCACTGCTCCACTTTTCCAACTGAGAGCCGTATTTAGGTACACAGTCCGACATCTTCAGTACACACATGCCATAGGTTTATAGTGTAGGTAACCATTCACAACACATTCTTTCAAGGAAAGGACAAAGGAAAGATAGAGAGCGAAAGTACATCCATGCTTGAACCGGAATTCAGACCCAGGAATCCATAACAGTCAGACATGCTGACCACTATACAAGTTGGGCGGCAATTGAAGAAATACAAAAAAGTGTGACAGTCAATCTCAGGACCGTACTTTAATTTTGAAATGTTTATATTGTTCATTCACCAAGCACTGTGTAATTTTGAGTCACGGTCAAGAGATGAGCTCGCACCTGACTCTTAAACTTCACATCCACTCCACACCAGCGAAAAAACTTAAAACGTCACAGTTTAACGTGTACACACCCGTAACCCTCGTGGTTTCAGCAACCTAGTAAAGAAGAAAGTGGTCATCTTTCCAATCACTGTTCGTGGTAAATGATACTTCACTTTGTGATCTTTAGGGGAAGAGGCGCGAATTACTGGGTCACTGGAGCTCTACATTTGTATTTATAGAAAGACGAATGGAAACATAAAATTCAATTTAAGCCCTTATCGAAATTCACAAATGAGTTTAACTATTTCAGTCGATAGAATTCGCAACCGGAAATATAATATAATTACCAGTAGTAAATATTTACAATGAAAACTAAAGGTTTATTTAAAGGTAATCTTTCTACAGGGACTACATCGAACTTTTTGTTTATTTTTTGACTTAAGCAAACAATATGATTTCTTTTTCCAATACACTCTCGTCTATCTTTAAAAGACATCAAAGTAAATACACAGAACAAATAAAGGAAATGAGGAATTTTTACTTTAAGAAATTATTTCCGATTGTTTGAGCATCGATGAAAAAGCAGCTTATAAGGCAAATATTAAAAAAAAAAGAAACTCTACCTATTTCCGAATCGGAAAAGTTGACGAACAATTACTTGCAGGAAAGGACAGGATTTTGCGATCGATGCCAATTCTTTTTTGAAAGTTTTTCAGTGTTATTCATCAGAGCTATTTTAGTCTTTCCTTGACGCCATTTTGTGTTATTAATCCAATTTAACCCTTATCTTTGAAGTGGAAAAGAAAATGTATATAGTATTTAAAAATGTATTGAGATTTCTAAGCAAAAGTTACCTTTCCAAAAATTAATTATTTATTTCTTTCCATTGCAGTGCAATATACTTTGTAAGATACTTAAAATCTCTTAGCAGTATAAGATACTTAAAGCGTCCAAACTCTATATGCAATTTGATACGACTCGGCGTGTAATCTAACATACAGCATTATCATTTTTAAATTAGCTACGTTTTTCTTTCTGGGAGGAATCATAAATAATAGATCTTTTTAATATGATGTATAAGGTTGGGGAATAAGTTCGTAGCGTTTTATCTAAAGACATTTCTTCAAGCAATATTAATAAGTTAATCAATTATGTATTCGCCGTTGCTGCTTACAACCTCTTCGCACCTCTCGACCCATTTGTTGATGTCGTTCCGCCAAAAATCTCCTGGTCTGGTGTCAAAGAAGTTGTTGAGCCAGGTTTCAAGGTCTAAATATGTTACACAATCTGTATGTTTTCAGCAAACTGTAAAGTTGCTTGTATCCTTTTTAATTTTTAGCTGTTTGATAATAGTCCATGTACAAAATGGACAACAAAGTGAAAAACCGAAACTTCGTTTAGAAAAATCAAAAATTCAATAAATAAATGAATTTTTTGGTGATTGTATTGTGCTCTTCTACTTATAGTGTTAAGTTACTGCATTTTATTTTTTTTTCGTGGCACTGCAGTCCTATAACTAAGAACTTCAATGCCCATATATGTTTTTTTTTCTTATAAGGCCCTAGAACGCCCTGGTTTGCGAAACGTGTGACCCGGTCAAGGTGTCAGCCTAGCGTGAAACCCCAGTGATTGACTCACAAATACGCTTGATACTTAGTTTTATAGACCCAATTAATTGATAAAATGCTGAGTCAACCCTGCCTAGATCGAAAAAAGGAATAAAGAACTGTGTCTAGGGAGTTCGAACTGCTACCACTACGCCATTGAGTTACATTACTTTGCTTTATGTGTATCAAATATTTTCGACATTGGCAACGGTACAAATGGATCCATTGCAAACAGAGAAATGTATGAAACTGGTTTTCGTTGATAATATATTTTCATGTGAAAGAGTGCGTGAAACATGATTTTCATGTTTGGAAATTTCTGTTGCTCGAAATTCATTTACGTTATTTGATTTAAATTAAAAAAATCATATTCAGCTGAGTAAAATGAAAATATAACGATTATTCATTCCTGTTTTGCATATATTTGGATCAATCTCTTTGATCCTGAAATTAAAATTTGAAATACTAAAAGAATATTTGAGCCATACTTCAAAAAGCACTGAAAATGAAGTAAATTAGCTAAAATTAAAATTATCCACCTTCATAAGCAAGTTTCAATGTAAATAATTAAGAAACTCATTCATTTTTCTTAATTACTTTAATTTTTTTATGTAATGCATTAGAAAAATTAAATTCATTATTATTAGTTAAAAATTCAGTTTTTAAATCGTAAACGTGTTTTAATGAATTTCAGTCTTCCCCATTAAAAATTTTAAGCTTCTAAATTATAAGCTTTCTTAAAATTATTTGCAAACACCTAAAACTTCATTATTGTTTATTTTTTTCTTTCTCATTAACTTAATAGCTGACTAGACCCTTCCAGTTTACAGTGAAAAATATGATATCCATACATTCAGAAAAAAACTATAAACGGTTATATAATTCAGAAAAAACATTGAGATTTTTAAATTAACTTTATTTACTAATTTGAATAATATTTACTCTTCACTCAACTTCGTTCGAAACTCTTCTTTGTTACACAAAATGAGATCTCAGTTGGATTTGCTGAATATAAATGGAAGAAATTGTGACAATTTAAAATTTCCATTTGTTACGAAGACATTCGGTGCTGATGTCAAGATTTCTTTCCATAATTACTCCAATGTATTTTCTATCGATGGCTGTAATTTACAAAGGAAATACTATATTAACAATCGAAAATATAATGAAATTAATGAAAATTGCTAAAATATTGAAAAACAATCACTTTTAATGGAAATTTCAGTAATATAGAATTCGATGTCAATGAATTGTTTCTCAACCTAATGAAGTAACACATAGACATCAATTTTAAAACGAGGAAAAAAACCATACATCCTTGGTTTTGAAGCAGGAGAAATTAAATATTGTTACATTATTTAAACTATTAGGACTCAGTTTTGTTCAATTTAATGTGTGGAGAAATCAGGTTGAATTATAGGTTTTAAATTAATTACAATCGCTGTAATCAGAATTCCGAAATGAACCATACTTTTGGTCAACTTAAATCATCCTACTAAATTAATAGAAGTCCATTAACCGGATATAATTTTCGTACCATTCAGTGGAGCCTAAATCAATATAATTCTGAACAAAATTCAATAGACAAGCACATATTTTCAATATTTTATTTTTACAACTTTTTGAGTAATAAATATGGAATGAGATCCAATCATAATACGTTATGGCATCAAATTACTTTGAAATTCTTCAAATATATTCTTCAAATATAATTTAAGCAAAAGATTTTTCAAAATTGTACATTTTCTGTATGACTTGAGAAAAAACTCCGTACCAACAACAAATGTGTTTTCACCAGTAATAGTGAAAGTAATCATGCCAAGAAATAGGAAACCAAAAATAAAGAAATAAATTTCAATTGTACCAAATGCTTCTAACATTGCAAATGTAAATGTAGAAAAAATTGTAAATCACACAACAATGAATTCAGAAAACTATTTCTGTATTTTCATTTTCAAGAAATTGGTGCAAAAAATTCCCTTTTCTCAATCTTCTGTAAATATAATAAAAAAATAGAATATTGTTACCGTTATCATCATAGAGAAATATATATAGGATGATTCTCTTAGCATATTCCATTTTTGATCTTTTTAAGATAATCAATTTTTCCTTTTTCCCATCATCATCTATTCCAAAAAGCATTTTTGTTACATTTTTCAAATGGGTATTCGATATTTATCGTGCAGTCAGTTCTTCCAAATTGTCTGGCAAAACACGATTACATTTATAATGTATATAATTTGCTTGAAATAGACTACACTTCGCACATATTTCACTTTGAAAACCACCAAAAAGTGTTTACTAAAGTCAGTAAAGATATTCCCAAAATATAGATCATACGTTAGTATAGTAAAATTGTTTCATTTTAATTACATATAAATATAAAATTCAAATAAAAGGAGAAAACAGAAAACTCCTTACACTAAAAATAAAAATTTTCATCTGATATTTATGAAAAATTGTTTTATAATGTATAAATAAACCACTCTTAATCATTTATCTATTTGATAAATGATTAAGAGTGGTTTATATATATTTCCATCTGATTCTAAATATAAAACAAAATAATGATATACAATTTTTAAATTATATATTACATTAAGATAAGGTGGCTTAAATATATACGAATTTCCACAATATTTTTTTCTTATTTTATACAATTTAGTTTTCTAAATTTTTTCTTACAATTAGTGGTATTTCTCTCTATACTCTTTTATATATTTCATATTTTGTAATTCCTGTAAACAATTTGTAATCTCTTAATTTGTTAAATATTCACTAAAGTGAAAAAATACAAAATGTTAAATATTTCTAAATATCTTATTTCTTTTTAAATCAGGAAAATCAACGAAATATGTTTTCCTACTTTAAATATATTTTTAGAATAGTCCAAAAACATTGAACAGAAATGTGCATTTTTTTATATTTTATTATTTTACTTGTGCATCAATTTTCGAATTAATACCATATGAGTACCACATATTATAAAAGCGATTCAATTTACTGAATAATAAATTAAAAATTATGAAAACCACAATAATTTAAGGCTGTTTATGAGAGTTTTTTTATTAATATGAGGTATGTGCCCATTTGGCATAAATATAGGTTTGATTTGACCGGTAAATGAATCATACACGTCTTGAATAGTGCTAAGAGGAATATTATACTATTTTTATTAAGATAAAAGGATGTTTTTGTGATATTCGTCGGTAAAAAATGACGGTTCTGAATGGAAACCTCTAAAATAAACAATAGCTGCTTCATTGTATTGGAAAAGAGTGGTTATCCTCAGTTGTTTCACTTTATCTTCGTGTTTATCAAACCATGAGCTACTTCATATCATTCTAGGAAACACTATATTCTGTGTGAAGCAAGTTTTGAAACAATGTAGACATGATCAATTAAATTGCTCTTTGTCTTTAATGATATTTCCAGTATTATAATTGTGCTAGCTGTAAACTATGGTAAGGCTATAATTAGCATGACAGATCCACTTTCACCAAGAAAGAGAAAGGCATATTCATTCTGGTGAAGGTGCTTAGTAAAATATAACTTGTTCTGATTGGCGGAGAAGCATGAAAGATGATTCTAATTTGTAATATGGCTGTCCACTTTTATCCCGGTGTGTAGTGGACAGCTAATCACTTAATGTCGTTGTTAGCCATTTTGAAATCCTTTGCATAAATTGCTTTTAAGACGGACATTTCATTTATAATAGACCATGTGCAAGTGTTAATAAAGAAAGTACGTTGGAAAACTGCTATTCACACAATGACAGATATATATGCAGAAGTGTGACATCCTTCACAAATTATTCGTTAGATGCTAGGATCAAACCAAAGAACTATGCTCCACAGAACCATAATTTTCATCCGTGTCATGATAAGCCCAGCTGCCTTAAACTTATCAATCAATCAATCAGGTTTTACATGTGATCTTTTTACAGATAACATATAAGATTTCCTCAGACAAATTGCTTGAAATATACGTGTCTGTCGTAAATGTTTTTAATAAAGTATTTCTTAAATGTAATTATATATGCTGTGGAATCCATATACTAATTGCTCTTAATGCTGACTTGATTGTCTTTTTTATTTTTCATAGATTACAATCAACTTAAATTCTGTTGAACAGTTCATTGATATTTTCCCCTCGTTTACAGTTCAAATTGACTTTCAACGATGCGTGCACCTTGTTATAACATCATACAGGAAAAATATAATAATATTTCGGTTAAAGTTGCTCTAGACAATCGAGCTGCTTCTATCAAATTCTATATGCCGCCGTAACATTCTACTGTTTGACAAAAATCCAAGACGAGAACGCTTTTGTAACGATGAATTAATACCTGCAGCATAGATCGTGATGGATAATTAGAGCCTTTAGTAGCAACTCTCAACTTCTTCACCCACTATACAAAATGGCTAAAAGAAATTAGAAACAATGAAAAATTTAGGAAGTAAAAATAATACTATCATCATATACAAGTTTAATATCTGAAAAAAAAAACTGTAAATCAAATAATTGCAAACAGGAATGTTTAAATTACGGCATAAATAATATTGTCTGAAATGTTTGTTTGATTATTTTCATTAATTAGAGATGAAGTAAAATTATGTAACAATTATATATATATATATATATATATATATATATATATAACTGGAAATATTCTACTTTCAAATTCATATTAAATATAAAAACAATATATATATATATATATATATATATATATATATATATATACATAACTGGAAATATTCTACTTTCAATTTCATATTAAATATGCATCATACAAAAAATCCGTGAAATCACTCAAAGTATCGAAGGAGACATAAACAATTTGTCAGCATTCCTGACTCCTAGGGTTTTTTTTTCTGTTCAAATCTCAGTTCAGGAATGAATGATTTTTTTCTCTCTGTTTGTGAATCCATTCCTCTATGATGATTAGTGAATGTTGGCCACCCTATTCATGGGTTTGTGGCAGTTGTGGGTAATGTTGCAGATTTTGAGATTTAGTTCGCATGTGCCTATAGTTTAATGATCAATGCGTAGCACGTCGGTTGGATTTTATGGCGCTGCGTCCAAAATCGGACATGCTGCGCAACGAATATCGGATTCCGGATTTGTTGTGGTGAAGGGTTCGTCAACCAATGTTAAGAATAAAATGTCATAAAAATTCCTCGATACTTAACTTTTCAAGACAGCATTAAATTCAGTGAAAAAAAATAAAAGGAGCGAATATTAAATAAATTTATTGTCGCATACTAAATGATATATATATATATATATATATATATATATATATATATATATATATATATATATATATATATATATATATATATATATATATATATATATATATATATATATATATATATATATATATATATATATCATTTAGTATTGCTGGAATTATGTCTACGGAGATGAGGTTCAAATACGAACTGTAAGTTTTAGTTCTCCCAATAAATAAACCTTTTAAAAATTGCATACATTTTAAATATATATTCACAATTTATAACATATTTTAATCAGTTGACTTATTGATTCTTTTGAATTTAAATTTAAATAAAAGTTTCTTATCAAGGCCGAAGTAAATGTAATTCTGAAAATAATTGAATATCTTTATCTTTATCGAAATGGGCGTGGGAAACACTATATCAGAATTTTCAATCACAAAGAGAATAAATCCGATAAGAAAGTAAGTTTTCTAGATTACTTACTGTTATATATGATTTTCTCATTTAGATATTATTTTCACTGATTAAATGCTAAAGAGTGAATTTTGATGCATCGACTTCATTAATATTTTATTCTATTGTCTTAGATAAATGACATCGATAAATATTTAAGTTTAGAGATGCTATATGATATATATATAGTGTATTAGGTGTATAAAATTAGATAATTTTGAATATTTTTCAATTTGATATGACAATGAAATTTCTAAGGTAAAACAGAAAATTTAGGCACTCCTAAAATACATAAATATTTATACATATTGGATATACAAAGCATTTGTATATACTGAAAATTCAAAGAATTTAGATATATTGCATTACAATAATCTTTATATTAAAATAGACGATGCTAAATTCTGGAGACTAACTTCTCTCATCCTAATCCATTTAAAACTCTAATAATAATTTTCTTCAACAATATGCGAAGGCAATATATATATATATATATATATATATATATATATATATATATATATAGATATATATATATATATATATATATATATATATATATATATATATATATATATATATATATATATATATATATATATATATATATATAGATAGATAGATAGATAGATAGATAGACAGATAGATTAATGAAGTTTTTATTAAAATTTTACGAAATTTACGTTTTACCCGATATTCAGAACTCTTTTACCATAAGGAAGGAAACTGCAATATTATAAAATTAGTTAAAAAAAATAGTTATTTAGTTTTTCTTATGAGTATTCTTCTACTTCCCTACAAAAGCATTTACACATTAAAGCATATTCAGTATTAGGAAAGAGAGTTTAAAAGTGTATCCCACTTTTATATGGCTTTTTCATTAAACCAAGTAATCAATATATTTCATGACAAAATTTATTATGGGATAAATTTATAGTAAAACTGAAAAATGAGAATAAAGAAATTATCAGAATTGTGTCACATGAAGAATCATCAGAAAGTGATTGTGTAGAGAAGTATAAGAGTCTCCGTATATAAGCAAAATGTTTATCTTATTTTAAATTTTTTTGGGCGAGTTTGTATCATTTCTTTTACAATTTACATCATAAACATAACAATTGGTAGTCATTATCTGCATTACTTTTTATTTAGTCTTCTTATTTATTGCAGGTATAATAGTAACATATATATACATTCATAACATACATGTATATACATAACAATTTTTAAATTTCCTTTCTGAGAAAGTCATACGTAGATTAAATATCTTTTATTACAACGGATATTAGATCTACCATTGAGAAAAAGGTAATGCACAACAGATGCAATGCTTACCATTGAAAAATGTTACATTTTTTAGAATATCCTATATTTACCTGTTTTAGTTTCAGACTAATAGATTAAGAATGACTTTTTTGAATGTATGTTATATATATCTATATATATATCTATCTATCTATCTATCTATCTATCTATATATATATATATATATATATATATATATATATATATATATATATATATATATATATATATATATATATATATATATATATATATATATATATATATATATATAGAGAGAGAGAGAGAGAGAGAGAGAGAGAGTTAAACTAATTTACTTCTACAAAAAGTTAGGTATTTAGGTTAACTATATCTCGATGTCGAGGTAAATTTAATTAATAAAATAACTTATTTACTGTGTGTATTTTGTTAAATCTACTCTATATTTATCAATAGAGAAATTTATTTTTCGTTGTAATATGTTTTGTTGGGAGGAATCTTTTTTATCTCATTATAAACATAATTTTGAGTTATAATTTTTTTCAACGTTTTTCTTTTATTTTCGTTTGGATTGGATGTGTATTTTTAATGTGACTTTAAAATTAAATCTCTTTTTGATGTTAAATAAAATCTATTAGTTTTGGAATTTTGTTTTTCGTATTAACATTTGTCGTATTTTAAATATAATTTATCTTTTTAAAAATTTCTTTTTTATTATTTTCTTAAATATTATCTTCTAGATTTTAATTTTATTTTTCTTTAAGTTATCATTTCCTTGCTTTTATTTAATCTCACTAAGCTTGACAAATAAAGTTACATGAAAGCGTTATTTTAAAAAAGTCATAAATCTATCGAATGTTTTTATTTAATATAGACTGAGTATATTCATGCTTATTATCCTTCAGCATATATATTATTTTAAGTTTATAATTGAATAAATAATACCAACTTACCAATTTCTCTAACACATTAGCTTCTTCTACTCTATAATTTCTCAATGAATTATCAAAACAAGCTATATGAATATGGCACCATATTGGAATCGCCAAGATAAAAGTACGGTCTACTTGCTGTGTATTGAAACCCTGTACTATAGTATAGGTCTTATTTCTAATAACTTGAAACGGAAACAGAACTCTGAGTGTGTGGAAATCAGTACAATATTTCAAGGAAAATTCTACCTATGTGATGATGCATCTACTTTAAATTGCATGATGTTTAGCAATGCTTGATGTTTCTTGCACATTTAAAGCTACATGATTCATATATATGTACTGATTTTTGGGGATGCAGGTAAAATCTAGATTCCTCTATGCTTTCCAAATTTCAACTTTATCCAGTCAAAATCTGTCCTAATTGGTAGTTGGCAGTACTCTATTTTGATCAATAATAAAACATATTTTATTATTATTTACATTATATTAAGTCAATGGCATAGTACATTTAATATTAAATAACCTTCAGTGCGCATGTATTGTTTTATCGATTACTGCTTCAATCATAAATGTCACGCATGTGGAGATCTTTTTCTGATTCTACTTCGCTACCATAGCTTGCTTATATTGTGATTTTCCAAGTATTTAGAAGGTCTTTTGAAATCAAAAATATTGTGATGAGAATGACTGAATCAGAGAATGGTAAAATGACTAGACATGAGAATAGTCTTCAGAATGACTGATTCAGAGAATGAAGGCTTAGCTGATTTGCAATGAATTTTGATAGTTGTCAAAAGATAAACCAGATAGAGAAAGAAAGAGAATAACAAAGAATGGAGCAAAAGCAACTTATTATTTTCGGCGATTTTTTACAACTTAAAAGTATTCATATTTCCTTTGTCTTCAGAATGTTTGTGCACTTTTCGGTCAAATATTTAAGTATTTTTGTATAGTTCCGACACAGGATCATCTTTTCGGCCACTCCAAATCAGATATTGAACGCTGAAATTTAATATTTTTGCATGCTTAATTTTTGAAAATGAAAAAACCTAAAATTTTTTAATAAATCCAAGCTATAAAGCTATAAAATTATAAACTGCAAGAGCATTTGTCGAAAACAATTTTTATTGCAGAATTACCTCACTTTATTGCTTCTATTCTCTCCACATTGCTTGAAAAGTGATAAGTTTCACGCAATTCTATTTAATTATTTTAAATACATATTAAATAACGACGATAAAATTACTGAATTTTAGAATATCATTTTTATCTCAGTTATCGATATTTAATTTATAATCAAAAATATATGTTAAAAAATACCACTGCCGAGAACAAAATATTAAAGATTACTGTTGCAAACATTGTTTTTGCAAAAATTGACATTAGTTTTAAATCGTTGCAAACACTGTTTTAAAATAAGCAAAAAAAAGTGGCAATACATTAGTTTTTATTTATTTTTTGCATATTTAATAATAATCATAAATGTATTTAAATGAATTTTTTATTTGCAATTTAATTTCTCATATTCATTCAAAATCATTGTGAATTTTGAAGTACTTAAATGCAGATCATTATTAATATCATTTTTCTAAAAGCACATAAGCAAAGAGATGAATATTTATTTAAGTATAATGGGAAACTAAAATTGCTTCAGTTGTTATAAAAGGGTAAACTTTCAGAAGAGATTGAAGGACCGCCTGATAACAACCTTCTTGAAAAACAATTTCATAGACTTACCATCGCCAAAACTTTGCTGAGAAGAATAACTTCACGTAAAAAAAAAGTTCTGGATGATGGTCTAATCAACAGTTTACGCTGCTCTACCTTTTCCGCGCTCGAAATATGCCGCCTTTCAAGCGTTACTGCTCTATATTTTTTTCTCTGGAAGAAAAGTTAAAATCCTTTATTTTGCTAGACAACAAAAGAAAAGTTGAATAAAGTTCTCCCTCCTTCTATCCTCCCCCAGAGGACAGGGGAGGAGCGAAGGTGTATTTACACTTGGAAAATGAGATAACGGTGTGTGTGTGTGCTGTTGTAAAAGTGGTTGGTAAACTATTCGAATAACTTTGACGATGCGTGACCTTTGGAATACCTTCGCTGCACTTCATCGATTCTTTGCACTCTAGGGATATGTATCGATGTATCGATTCCTTTTTCAGTTTTTCTCTCCTATTTTACGTTTTTATATCAATAATTCAACTTTTGGGTTTAGGAAAAAATGCTCTATTTTCTTCTTTCAAAAAGTTTTTCTGGAAAGTGTTTAAAAAAATTTCCGCAGATGGAATGTCAAACAAATGTGTAAACTTGTTTATCATGCAATTTTATAGCTTTTCAATACCTTTTATTTTCATTTTATACAATACATTTTATAATTATTGCATCATAAATTCTGTATTTAAATATTAATATTGAAAATACTTTAGTTTGTTAAATCAAAGTTCTTAAATACACTCATAAATTTTAACATATTAATAGAATACAAAAATTTTAAAAAAAAACATTGACTATTAAATATTTTCTGAAAAAAATCAAGAAATATCATACGGACAAGATGAATTGCAATTTCTAATTCTAACACTAGCTTTACTTCAAAGTATATTCTTCAATTTTTCTAGTTAAATTATTTCATTTATTGGTGTTAACTGCAAGTCTTTGAATCATATAACTACATTCGTTTGGAAAATGTTAGAAAGTCAACATTTATCCCTTTTTGAATGAGAATGAAGACAAAAGCTCCCAGAAATTTATTTATTACATCAATTATGCTGAAACCATGTATTTATTTTCAGCTTATGAATTAAGGGAACGTGGACAAATGAAAATTGATTTTTGATCTATTGGATAACACAATCATATAGATACTATCCAATAATAGCAACTACTCCCCAATAACCATAATCATTTTGAGAAGCATAGTTAAGTAATTTAGAATAACATAAAGTCAAAAATTGCCATTATGAATATAAAGATTTCTTATAATTGAATGCTGTTATATTACAGCAAATTGTAAGTTTTTCCTAGAAACCTCCAACTAACGCCTGTAACACATAAAAAGAGAAAGAACTAATGCATTAAAAATGAATCTTATTTTATAATGGAATATTATTATTACATATGAGTATTTTCAGGAAAGCATAATTCACATGAAAAAATATTCAAATATGGTTTAAAGCTTCATCTGAGAATTTTAATTAAAGTTGTTATTCTATGAACCCTTTTTTAATGCTGAAACTGTTAAGATATCAGCTCGGTTTACTGAAGTTGAATCTCTGAGCAAAAGACATGATAAATTGACATAAATATTCAAAATATTGGTTGATTTTTTGTAGCAAATGTAAAGTACACTAAAATTCAATTAAATGTGTAAAATGTGATCTGTATTCAATAAGATGCAAAATCATGAGAATATCAGTTATTTTCTATTAAAAAATTCAGAGCTATTATACAAGGAAACTATATTAAAATCTAAACTTTTCAATTACTTTTAATTCCTGTTTTTTACGCCGTGTCGTTATATGTAAAATATATTATTTCCAATTACAAAATGTTAAATTATTCCCAATCACTGAATTAATTTAATTGCATATTCATGCCACTTTAGATTTTTATTTGTTTCCATTGACGAACAATTATTAATTTAAAATCTTAAGATGCTTAAGTTAGTTTTTCTAATTTAATTCAAGCACCATAAAACATAGTAATATCATTATCATCTTACATTGTAAAATGTGTGAATATATATATATATATATATATATATCTTAAATAAAATTAAGGTAATTTTAAGTTTCATAATTAAAAGGAGTGTACTATTTTTTTATTTTTCTCTTCAGAAATAGATTATGTTTTCTTGTTGTCAAGCAGCATTTTCATTTCTTTGCAACAATTTACAATGGAAGCCACTTATAGACTCTTGACCACAAATAACATGTGAAATCTTAACTAGATGCTACAGAATCGGTTTGGCTAGATATAAGACATTTTGTTTGAACACAGAATTGTTTTGAGAAATTCGCAAAACAACGGATAAAAGTGTGTATTATCTAAAACGAAAGTCATTTCATCATAGTAGACTTCAAAATATAACGATTATTCCAAAGGTAGGTGTGCAAGGATTACCTAGAATTTAATTCATTTACTTGTTTATTTTAGTTTATTTATTTCAATTATATAATTCAGTGTTTTAAGAAATAATTGATAGCAATGATTAAATATTGTTCAGAAAACATTTACATTTTTTTAAATTTTAGAATTCTTCAAAGAAAGAAAAATAAAATTGTCTAGAATGTTCGATAAAAATTGAAAATAATTTCAAAAAACATTTCAAAACATGTGTTAAGCTTTCTGTGTAACACACATATAAAAATATTTAAAATTAGATGTGCAAAAAAAAAAAAAAAAAACGAAAGATTAAAAGAAAACATTTTAATTAACTACAATTTTCCTTGATTTATTGTTACTTTCTTCCGGGATAACGTAAAACCATGATTATTTAATACTGTTGCTCACCTGCTGTTTCGGAAACAGTTATCGAGATAATAGTCTCACGTTACTTCAAAAAAAGTTATTCATCATCAGCATAAAGAAAAAATTATAATCCACTGCATTTATCACTGGGAGAAGAACGGTTAAAAAGGAACCAGAAACATTAACCATGAAAAGAAAATTAATTTTCCTTTCCAGTCACATCTAGAAAACCCATTTTCATGCAAAAGAGTGTCCAAGTCGTTATGTTTGGTAGGGATTTTTTCCCTATATTCGTGAGACGAGGACTTGTAATTTCTGTCCCGTTTAATCAACCGGCAAGCTCAGAATTTAAAAACAAAAAATAAAAAAACGAGGGAAATTCTCGCTGCGACAATTTAATAAAGTTTCGTATTAACTTATTTTTCAAAAATAACAAAACGCCTGTGGGAAATTACTTTCAAAAACTTGGGAACAGATTTTTCGAACGTGAAGAAAAATGTTTCTTCTCGTAATTCAGTAGTAGAGAATGTGAGAAAAAGAATGTTTTTATGTGAAAGTTTTCTTTTGTATGTTGCACTTTTTACTAGTGTCCATTCATTCATTTTATACTGAAAGTGTTGTGTGAAAAACTTTAAGAGATTAGATTTAAAATTAAATTATTAGGACAGTTTTTTTTTGCTACACTTCAACTGTTTTGAGTTTATTAATTCTTAAATCTTGCAGATACAAAATATTATTTTCAACTTTCTCTAGGCGCTATACATTGTTTAGTTTTTAATTTAACTTTAAAATATTTTTTTTAATCGTTAATTTCCTACACTGAGATCTTTTTTGTAAAGATATGAATAATTCTTTTTCGTAAAATCCTTTCAGAAGAATAAACATACAAGTATTTATCAAAATGCAATTTTAAATATTTCATTATACCAAACTTTTTATACATACTTTTAATATTTATATATAAAAGTTAAATTATTTTTCTTAATTTTATAGTATTGTACATATTTAAAAGAAAACTAAAATGCTTAAAATCTTAATTTGGAAAAGTGAATATGAATGTTAAAAGGACAATTTATCAAAATAATGTTTGCAGATATAAAATCTCCGTCAGAAAGTATTTAATTCTGCGTTAAAAATCATTCAAAAAAAAAGTAATAATACCAAAACCACAAATACATTTTTATAATAATATTGTACTTTGAAATTTGTTACCCTTATATTATTACCTTAATTTAAAATTTGTGTATGCGTATGATCACCTATAAAAATCTTCTACTTAAACTACAACACTACAAGAAACATTACCTTTCTAATTAGATTCTGCACCCTTACTGATATACTCCAAACAAATACATTGTTAAAATGTGTCATAATTTTCTGACAAAATTTTACTTTTGTCAGAATATGTTTGCATTTACATATTACTTGCACTTTTTCTTGCTTTGTCTATTTTGATAGCCAATCAATATTTTTGTTTTAATATCGGATATTATACACTTCAACGTTCTTACATTATAGCAAAAAGAAAAAAGAATATATATATATATATATATATATATATATATATATATATATATATATATATATAAGTATGTTCGTTAAATGAATAAAGGTTTATTTTATTAAATAGTTTGTTAATATACTTTTTTATTAAACGTTTTAGAATGTGTTTGATTTAGATATTATTAAATCTTCAACTACACATTATTAGAAATTCATAAATAAATATTTTAGTTGTCTTAAAATATCTCAGACAGATCGGAAATACTCACATTTTGGCCAAAAATTGCGGTATTTAGACGTGTTATACCTTAAAAGCGGGATTTCTAATGATTTGGTGACTTGGCGATGTTTTGGCGAGAAAACTTGGCGACTTGGCGAGAAATATATTCTTCTGGAAACATCCATCGCCTAAGCTGTAGGACCAATATTTAGCGAGATAGCCTAGAAGCTTCCAGAACCTTTGCGAAACTGGTAGATTTCTCCACCAAGTCAGGTATAAATGCCCCAACCCGACATAGAAGTGAGGCAGTTTTTGTAAAGACAGTAAGTGAAGAAGATCAGTCGTGACTGCTAGTACGAGTATAGAGAATCAGTTCGATCAGCACCAAATTTTCTCCGATCCCATATCCCACAATTAAATAAAATTTAGCAATATTTATGACAAACACCATATCCCTACTTTAGAGCAAATAAATAAATTGGAGGTACACTGGGAACACCGTCACGTAAAAGTGACAACCAACGTCCCTAGTCTGGAGAAGCTGTTCTCTGTCTAAGGCATTTGAGGTCTGTGCTTGAAAGCTGTTTCTTATTGTATCTGACGAATTATAGTTGTATAATTGTGATTGTTATAGCTGGGATTTCTTATATGCAGTGGAA
This sequence comes from Latrodectus elegans, assembly GCA_030067965.1. NCBI lineage: Eukaryota > Metazoa > Arthropoda > Arachnida > Araneae > Theridiidae > Latrodectus > Latrodectus elegans. Next base: position 22,689,202 of record CM057813.1, read on the forward strand.
TTTTTACGAATATATAAATCTTGTGTTCATTAAATGGTTGCTTTATTTAATTCTCAATCGACACGAACCCCAAAGCGCGGTACAATATATAGTAAAAATATTTCTATAGGTAAAAGTTAAAATGAACAGGACGATAATTTTTAAAATTAATTTTATAAATAAAATTAAGAATAGGGTCCCACATTCCTATAAAATTGTTATTATTGATCCGATAAAATTGTTATTATTAAGAGCCCCACACAGAGGGAGTTTGTTCCCCAAAACATAATATATAAATATAAGCAAATAGTTGTGAAATAATATTCCACGGCCAACTTTACGTGATTACAAAACATAATTAAGCTTTCAAAGAAAGTGCATTTGTTCTAATAATCAATTGATTGCTCATTTTGTTGTTTTAAAAAATCATATCAAATCTTCTTATAAGAAATATGAAAAGTTTTCGGGATATTGCAAACATTATTAATTAATTTATTAATGCAATACTTATTTTTGGTGTCATTTATTTACTTTCATATATATATATATATATATATATATATATATATATATATATATATATATATATATATATATATATATATATATATATATATATATATATATATATATATATATATATATATATATATATATATTACAAACTTTTAAAGTTATAGTGTTACTTTAATTTACGAATATATTTATAGCATTTTATTCTAAGCAACATTTAACAGTATGATTTTCCTCTTAACAAATATATATTTTTATGTGTGTGTGTGTGATACAGTGTATCAATATAAATCATAATAAACTAAAGCAGCATATCATATTATGCATTGCTTATCCTTTCTCCATTATTATGAACAGCTTTTCCTTTCAGTACATCCATTTTGGCATCGTGTTGTAAAATTAATTGTCACAATTTATGTTGTTAATTCTTACCATATTTTTTATTCCAATATTTTATTACACAGTTTTAAAGCATTGTATTAAAATGGCGTTATTTAATCTCGCTCTTCAGTCAGTTCTTAATTAAATATAAAAGATGAATATGAATTGTGCAGGTAAACTAAATGAAATTCTCAATATAAATTATATATACCTACATACATGCATATATATATATATATATATATATATATATATATATATATATATATATATATGTATATATATATATATATATATGTATACATATATATATATATATATACAGGGTGTCCCAAAACGACCCCATAAACTATGCACAGCTAGATTCCTCGTTAGAAATACATAAAAACTGCCCAAATAAGCGTTCCAGCACCATCCATAGTTTACCAAAAAAGTCAAAAACAAAGTATGAAATCATTGCCGTTGCAAGAAAAACACTTTATTGGAAACATTAACAGCAGTATATACAACGGATGTCGAAGAGCATACTTCCTATCAGTTCGTAAGGCATTTCCATTACATCCGCCGTACATCAATAACATGTCGCAGTAGTCACGAACGGAGTATATGGCCACTATACGAAGACTACTGGTAGCTGCAGGATTCATCTTTTTAAATACCTGTTCACCGGCGGCTTATGTCATTCCATGGCTCGCGTATTAATGATTAATGATTACACGATACGCATGGCGAACGTTTAAAACATTATCGGCTGGAAAGATAAGAAAATTCTATTGTTCATATGTGCAATAAAGTTTTTTTCTTACACCGGCAGTGACGTCATGTTTTGTTTTTTGTATTTTTTTTTTGAGTACGAGTACTCGAAAAAAACTTTGTATATATAGTGAAACCTCGTACTTTGTATGTACGAGGTTTCACTATATATATATATATATATATATATATATATATATATATATATATATATAGTGAAAAAAAATATATATATAGTGTATATAAATATATAGATATATATATATATATATATATATAGTGAAAAAAAAATATATATATAGTGTATATAAATATATATATATATATATATATATATATATATATATATATATATATATATATATATACAGTGAAAACTCGTTACAACAATATTTTAGGGACCAAATAAATATATTGTTGTCGAGAGGCATATTGTTACATCGAGGGCCCACATATTTTGAGCATTTAATAAGAGTTCTTTTTATTATTATTATTAGTTTAAGGTGCATAACATACTACTTTTAAGTCTATATTTAGAAGAAATTAATTTGTAAAATACTAATAATAGTGGTTTAAATACTAAAAAAATAAATAAATAAGATAAAAATTCAGAAAAAAAGCACAGAAATATTCACATACCTGAAAACACTTTTTATTGAAAATAATCCAATATTTTTGTTTGTTTATTCATTTTTTTAACTTTTAAATTCACCAATACTGTAAGCATTGAGTCTAGTGTACGAAAATGTTCTTCATTTGTCGATGGAAGGCTTGAAAAAAATGTCCGTAGAGAATTCACAGATTGAAGAGCTTCCTGGGATGACAATAAGGACTGCGATGGACCTGCATTATCATCATCATTATCTTCATCATTGTTTCCTATCTCATCAGTAATTTCAGCGAGAATATCTTCATCAGTAACTCCTGCAAAACCATAAGATCATCATCTGCTGTTAAATAGTCTTCCATACTAATTCCAAACTTTTCACCGCTTGTTTCCTCAAGTTGAGATACGGATTTTTTGATGTGCAAAACACATTCTTGATCATCTGAGATATCATTGTTTATGGAATATTCATCATTATCAGATTTCTTATCTTCCGTCACACAAAGACCGTCACACAAATAGTCTTCTATACTATACTAATTCCAAACTTTTTACCGCTTGTTTCCTCAAGTTGGGATACGGATTTTTTGATGTGCAAAACACATTCTTGATCATCTGAGAGATCATTGCTTATGGAATATTCATCATTATTAGATTTCTTATCTTCCGTCACACAAATAGTCTTCTATACTATACTAATTCCAAACTTTTTACCGCTTGTTTCCTCAAGTTGGGATACGGATTTTTTGATGTGCAAAACACATTCTTGATCATCTGAGAGATCATTGTTTATGGAATATTCATCATTATCAGATTTCTTATCTTCCGTCACACAAAGACCGTCACACAAATAGTCTTCTATACTATATTAATTCCAAAACTTTTTACCGCTTGTTTCCTCAAGTTGGGATACGGATTTTTTGATGTGCAAAACACATTCTTGATCATCTGAGAGATCATTGTTTATGGAATATTCATCATTATCAGATTTTTTATCTTCCATCACACAAAGACCGGCCTTTTTCCATTAATTCCGAATGTTATTTTTCTGTTACTTTCCACCAACTTCCAGCAATATTGTCACACGCTTTCTTAACATTTACAACTTTGAAAGGGTCTTCTACTTTATTTTCAAAGTTTACAAGTATGGAGTCCACCAACCGTTTCCTGTAATATCCTTTGAAGTACTTAATTATGCCCATATCAAGAGGCTGTAAAATTGAAGTGCAACTGGCAGGGAAAAAAGCGATTTCGATATTTTATAGCTTTGGAAATGACGTGTGATCACCACAGTTATCTATCAACAAAACGATTTTTTTGTTTCTCTTCTTCATTTCATTGTCTAACTTCTGTAACCATTCGGAAAAAAATTTAGACGTCATCCAAGCCTTCTTATTTGCTTTATACTCCACGGGAAGACTTTTCACGTTCTTAAAGCACCTTGGCTTTAATGATTTTCCAAAGAAAAAGGTTATATTCTATGTGTTTCTGTGCTATTTGTACACAGAAAAATAGTCAGTCTCTGCTTTGATTTCTTCCCTCCATAACACTTTTCACCCTTCAATGCCAATGTTCGATAGTTGGAAAAACAGCTCAGCTTCATCTGCATTATAAATGTCTTCTGGAGCATACTTTTCTAAGATTTCTTTCATCTTGTTTTGCCGCCATTTATTTGCGTCGTTTATCGGGGCTGACTTTTTCTCTCCGTGAACTTCTCGGAATGTTATTCCATAACGATCTAAAAAACGCATTAACCAACCATTGCTAGCTTTGAAAGTTTCGTTCCCTAGCATTGCTGCAAATTTCCGTGCTTTTGCACATAATAAAGATCCATTTATTGGGACATTTGTTGCTCTCCTCTCTTGAAACCATTTTAAAACAGAAGCATCAATGTTTTCATTTGTCGCAACTTTCAGTCGTTTTCGCTCTGGGTTAATTTTATTTGAAGTTACAGCATCTTCGATTTGCTTTCTCTTCTTTAGGAACGTTGCAACTGTAGATTGCGATAATCCATGTTTTTTAGCCGCATCAATCGGCTTCATTCCCTCATCAATATCATTGATAACATTCAGTTTATCTTAAAAAGATAGTTGCTTTCGTCCTGCCATCTTAGGGAACAATATTGCGTGAAAGAAAGAAAAGTTTAAACCAAATGTTTTGGGTAGAACTCAAAATCGTTAAAGAGTATAAAACAACCTTTGAACTCACTTTTCAGTATGCCACTTAATACCCCGCCTCCATCTCCCCCTGTTCCTCTAACAAAGGTCACTTGTTCTGTGACAAGGTGACGAGACACGTCTAGATGTCCTTAAACCTTATCTGAATTCCAAAGCTTACTGGGAAATGAGACTAGGCATACATTTACACTTAACCCCCCTCACCCACTCCAATTCCCAAAAGGGTGGTCTTCTGTTTTGAAATCTGAACAATAGCTATTTATTCAGGGATAAGTTGAATATCAACAATGAGTCTTAACCCCTTGCCTGCAGAGGGCGTATATATACGCCGCGCTAAGCCGATGCGTAGACTGCCCCGGGCGTATTATACGGCTTTCTGAAGTACGGTTCTGTGCAATGTTTTCTGATCAGTAAAGCTAGACACATGGCTTTGGCATGTGTCTAACTTTACTGATAAGAGTTTTATTGATAACAGAATGTCCTTGACATTGTTTACGATGAACTTATTTCAAAGGGGTGATTTGGAGAGGAGAATATATTTCTTGGAACGGGGATATCTGTTTTTGTTCTATACGTTGCAGTTATTATTTGTGCTTCTTTTCGAGTAGTTCCTAACTTTTTATTCTTTCTCTTTCATTTTCGTTAGAGTGTGTTATAAAAGCTTTTTGTTTTTTGCCCAATATGTCTGATAGTAATGACAATGAGCTGGATGAGAACTTTCGTTCTTCATCAGGATCAGAAACGTTGGAATATGACATTACATCTGATGAAGAAGATTCCGACTATTTGTAAGATGCCCGACGTTGGGCACGATTAACTGAAATTTAGATTGAAAAAATCGTTTTACAGAGGTTTATTGTTCTAGAGAATATCGCAATATTGAGGGGAGATTAACATTAGTTTATATGCAAAATCACCGAGACCACAAAACATTATTGTAGTAGAGGGAGTTATTGTTCTATCGGGTATCGTTGTAGCGAGAGTTTACTGTATATATATATTAACAAAAAATATTTTAAAGTAATGATGCGATTACAATGCAGAAAATACCATACCATAAAATATAAACTACAATACAATATAGGAAACCTAGCCAGCACTAGGAAATCCAGCCTGATGAAGACGTGATCTCTGTGGCAACTCAGCCACAATAAATCCCTAAAAAGGGAATGAGAAGCGCCTTTTCCCCTATCCGATGAAAAATCCATCCCAGTTGCTTTTTGGATACGGTCGCATGAAGACCGTTTTGGTACAAGTGTATTATGGTGTGGAACTCATTTTATGGAAATTAATTATGAAAATTGTTATTGTTAGATTATTAAAATAAAATATTAAAGACAGTAGGACTTTTTAATTAATACACACATAAAAATGTATCGTAATAGTCCCTAAGCCTTCTTTTGATCACTTGCATCGTACATTTTAGTATTTTTCCAATTTTATATTTCTGTTTTCAATATTTTTCATATTTTATCTTTATATAATATATATATATATATATATATATATATATATATAAAGTGAGAGAGAGAGGAGGAGATAAAAGGGGTAGAACAGACTTCAAATTAAATATTTATTCAATAAATATTTTAAATATTCTATAATAGTTATTACTGAAGATTACTACATAGTTTTCCATAATTAGTTGTAGATAATTACAATATTTAATTAATTATTAATTCCTTATAAAATTATAAACATTCATCATACTACTATATTTATTCACTCTAAGATTGGACCTATAAAGATTATTCGCAACATAGATTTATAATGTCAAAAATAATATTGTAAAACTTGATTTATATACATATATTTGTCTCTATCATTCATATCAATTTCATGTAATACCAACAGGCATCAGTAAAATGAAGTTTAGTTTTGCAAAATATAGGTAATATCCTTAGTTATTATTTAAAATGCGTTACACCTTTTCCACTTTGCATACAAACTAATCCCTGGGTAATAAATTTTACACTAACTACACAATGTTGCCGTACATTGAATAATGAGACAAAAATAATATAAGGTATGGAATATAATGCAAGACAGATATCTGAGTACCTAGCCTCAGTTTCTCTTCTTTCATCAGCATTGAAGAAAATTATCATCGCGGAAATTTAATTAAACCCCTCGGTGAGGGTATATATACATATAATCTCCTTTTATTAGCTGGATAAGGGCAGGCGAACGGCTTCATTTTTCCTTATCGGGCGCACTCCATGTTTCCGAGTAATTTTATTTTAATCGATAATCGTTTTCTCGAGTATCGAGTTTCTCTCCAGTATCGATTTCAGCTTTTGCAGTTTTCCACTCGGAAATGATGATCGAAAACCTAAATGGTGAAAAAAAAAATGCTGAAAAATGAAGTGTAAAGTGGGCAAGCGAAATCATCATTTTCCTGGTGAAGGAAGAAGGAGAAGAATCAGAAAGACGCGTAGATGGAATTATATTTGAAATAAACTTTAAATTAAGAAAAGGCTCAGTAATGATGTTTGATAACTTGCTATCTTTTAAGTGCCAAGAGAAAACTATTGGTTTTAAAAGAAGGCAGGCAATGGAAGCTAAACTCTGGGAGCAGTTTATAAAATTTCATTTTTGAGGGCCAATTCTTATGATTTTGTCCCCCTATTTAAAATATATCGGGGAAATAACTTTTTATATAAATTATATTAAACAAAGGCTTACTTTAAAATATGGTTTTACACAAGCTAATTACATTTATACAGCCTTTTATGACACTATAATATTTGTTTTTGTGTTGTTTCTTTATAAAAACAAAAACATGGTATTCGGCTTATTAACAGAAGTTTCTAAACTATGATCAGATGAATGCATTTAAAAACTAGATATTTTAAATGATTAATCGAACTTAATTTTTTAAAATATCTATTTAAATATATTCCCTTTTTAAATGGTATTGAGTGGTATGTCAAACTTTTTAATTTTTTTTTTAAATTTCAGTAACATGGATTGATTTTGATTTTCTCTAAAGCTTTTAAATTAATACACATCAAACTTAAGAAAACAATAGAATCCAAATCTTTTCCAAATGCTTTGAAATTATTGAAAGGAAATTATACAAGATTATTGAACATTAATTATTTTATAGAATCAACGTTTCATTAATTTTCCTAAATAAGTAATAGTTTATTCCAGTAGTATTTGGCCATCGACATTGAGATAAAACGTATTCCATAATCTAAAAGCAAATTAAAAATATTTGTAGGAATAATATCATGATAAATTACAAAATTGTTTCTTGTGGAAGAATAGGCGAAAATAATTTTAAAATCTAAACTTATAGAAGAGTAAGCATGTTTCATTAACTCTAATAAAATACCCATTTTGTAACTTGATTTTTGATGACGTGGATATCAACAAGAAAAATTATTGCTAATATTAAAATCATCAGTTATGAATCATCAAATAAACAATGTTCTTCTGAAGAAGCTAAATAAAAGTAAACCTTACTTAAATATTTCATTTGCTAAACTGCTCTCAAGTCATTGTTTCAACTATTTGTGAGTTCGAATCCCATCTTGAACATGCCTTTTCATAATGATTTGCTGACAACTTATAAGAACTGTTGCCACCGGTCTAATTAGCCAGTGTGTGCAAACTTAAATTTTATTGAATTTTTGTTTTGTACTTCCAAATAATGGAGAAAATTATTTTAAAAAAAATGAGAAATTATAGAAAACTGTGTGACGACTGTTTTACCGTAAATCTTAATTTAAAACTGCAGTAATGAATCATTTGTTTTAATTTCTCACAAAAAATAAAAGTTTTGTTATTATAAGACTCCTTATGGTGTCTTAAGAATCTACCTTAAAATAACACTATAAACTTTAAAAAAGAGCAGCTTAGAATGCTATCGTAAAGCAGCTAAGAAATTAAAAATAAAACATGATTTCCTTGTCTACGTGAAAGCAATATATTCATTAAAAATAATGTATCTTATTTATCAGTTTTTTTTTTTTGGCTTCTTTTATCTCCATATTTCCTTTATTTAAATACTACGGATTATGTTGCCTCTAATGTCACGAATCGCCTTTACATAATCGCCTCATTGAATTCCCCAATACAAAGACCTCGGTGTGACACTGTCGCTGAAGCTAAATAATTAATCCGAATTTTTTATAGAGATATCGGAGGCGAATTAATCCCAATAACGATTTTTAAAAAAATACGAGTTATTATTTTTACGCATTTTTAATTTCTATTTTTCTTTTTGTTTTTAATATTACTTTTAGAATATTAATATTTAGAAAATTTGCCTATCATAAGCATATGGCCTTAAGTTGAGTTTAATTTAAAATGCAGTCTTTTGAGTTTGGTTAATGTTTGGTCAATGAATGACCACTTTATTCTCTTAGTATGCAAGATTAAAGTGAAGGACCTCGAAAGGTAGAAAAATAGGAATTGATGAATATTCCTTAATTGAATCTGAGACTATCATGTAGATAGCGTCCATCCTGAAACTGAATACTATGTTTTTCTACCTAATAGTTAGGAGTCTAGTTAGTTACATATCAACGAGTTTTAAAAATTTGCCCTCAAAATAACAGCCATAGGGCAACGAAAGCGTGTATAATTTCTGATTTTCGTACATTCATTAAATAGTTGTCATTTTTTAAGATAAACGTTTGGAAATGGATAGTTAGAAATACAAAATATTTAGTATAAAATTTACGAAAGAATTAGACTGAAAGAGAAAACACAGATTAAATTAGTATATAAAATATTTCATAAAATATGCATCTCTTGTTTTAGAATCAATATTGAGAAGGATATATAAGTGAAGTCTCTGATCTTGGAAACAAGACTTTGGTTTCTCTGTCACCCATTCGTCATCGTTTGCAAATGAGGTGATTCTCACACTCGATGCACCCAACGCCGTTTTTTTTACACATGATTTTGTTAGACAGAGATTTAAAGTTTATAGGAGATACACGATAAACAGTCAGGACTAAGTGGTATTCGAACCTGCGAACAGTTGATCCGACGTTACGAATGCTAAACGATCAGTTGCCACTTGAAAATCACATGCTCAAACGGAAAACATTTAGTGCACCTGTAATGGTCCTAACTTGTTAACTGAAGATAAGATATGTTTGAATATCAAAAAATCTTTAAAACTCACCGTTCAAAAATTTCATTACTTATACTATGAATACGCTGTTATTTCTTATTTCCATTTACAGTTCTGAAATTTTCAAATCATCGCATTTTCATTCATTTTATTGTATAGAAATAAGATAAAAATATAAAATATGTATCATCATTAACTTATAATTAAGAAATATTTTTTATAATAAAATTTAAAAACAATGGCAAATAGATAGAAAGGTTCCATTTTTGTGGCAACAGCATACTGACCTATAGCAAGTCCTGAGTTAGGCTCTATCAGCTAGAGAAAGCAACCGCGTTGGAGTCTACAAAATTTAGAAACAGAAATCAATCACCTAATATTTCATTTAACACACTCAGGAGTATCATTTTACAAGGAGGGCATCGCGACCACAACCAAATTTAACATGCTTCAGCCTTCTTTAGAGAAAATGACCGATCTTCGTCTAGCTGTGATTTCGAATTACTACCTTTTGGTTTTTTCTCTAGTAAAGTTCTTTGAAAATAGTACCTAAATTTACCTTAAGTCATAGAAATTTTGAATTAAATGCAAGTATGTTGTCACATCTAAATTGATGCGTATGAAGATTACCATTTTACGCACAGAAATTCAATTTGATTTTTATGTTTACTCTAATTTTGAGAACACAAGAAAAAAATTTATTATAAATTAAAAATAACTAACACACAAATTAACACAGCTTCGTACATACAAATTGATGCACATTTGGAAAATTCGGCTAATGTTATAAAACAAAGGACTATTTTACTATCCCTTTGCAAGCAATGCCCTCTATATGAGTTCAACGTTATAAAAAAATTAAAAAAGGATAAAGTGCTGCGAAAAAAGGCCAGCCTTCTGTTTAGTTTCAAAACTGAAAACATTTGAATGCATTGAAATACATTAGAACCTAAAAATATTGTTTTTGGTTGAAGTGTTTGGGGGAAGAAGAATTCAAACTCAAAAGCTAAATTTATCTTCTGACCAAGGTTTAAAAACTTTAGGAAACTTGGTTAAATTAATTATGTTAATATAGATCTATACATTTTAGCCCATGTATTGGACGGCTTTAAGAGTCGTTGGCCATGATGAGCTCTTTGAACATTACAATGTACCTCCAAGATATTATTCCAAGATGCATATCTTCAAGATCCCTATTGCATTGATAGGTGAATGTATTCACAAATACAAAAAGGAAGAAAATTCAAGAAAATCCCAAGCATTCAATCATTTAAAATCATGGACTCAAAACATTTAAGAATTTCTTTCTTTATGTTTATAAATATCAAATTAGTAAATATTTAATTTTAATGATATTGTTAAGTCAATACAGTGCAAACATTTGCATCTTAAAAATATAACTTAAGTAAAATAAAAATAAAAAGCTTTTAGCACAAGAAAAAATACTAATTTCCGTGTTTCATTATTTTTTGTTACATAGCATTAGATTTATATATACCACCATTTCCCTGGTACAATTACTCTGACCATAATATAGGATTTTGAAGATTGCTCAGACATAATTCACCGTAAATACCGTTTCGTGTTCATTAAAGTTGAACAAAAGGAAGCAATAAACTCGTATTCTTAGTAAAGTATCTTCATATAATGTTCCTAAGAATAAAAATAATTAAAAAAACATCTTCGAAATTATGTGTGGGTACTTCAAGCTCTGAGAAAAGGGAAAATTAATTCTGATGACCAGGCAACTTTCCTACTTAATGACTTTTTCTTAGGAAATTATGTGGGTAGATGATTACGTATGAGAAAATGTTCTCCATGCACATTATTATGTACACGAAAGTTTGAATGTAATTAATTTTAACAATACCATATAAGAGAGCAGTCAGAATAATTCTTTTAATAGAAAAAGATATTGTGAATTAAAACATAATGAGCACTTTTAAAAATTCCTCTCTCGACAAAATATGACTACAAATATAAAACTAAATTCTGAATCTTGTTTTGAATATACTATACATTTTATACTGACTTTCCACTGGAAATATACGAATACATAATCAGAAAACTATTATGTATTTATATATATATATATATATATATATATATATATATATATATATATATATATATATATATATATATATATATATATATATATATATATATATATATATATATATATATATATATATATATATATATATATATATATATATAGATATATATATATAAGATATTTATATATATATATTTATATATATAATAAGTATTTTAAAGGAGGTATTTATGTCAAGATAAATGGACACAATAAAATAAATAAAAAATATTCTAATTAAAATTTTAATTAATTTTCCTAAATTTAATTTTATGTGCATATAAATACACACATACAATCGTATATAGGCAGAGTGTTTCATATTGAATGGGACAAAAAGAATAGCACTGACTACCAAAATGAATTTATTCATCCGAAAAAAATTTGTTCTGTAACTACAATTATGCAAGTATTGTTTGCCAACAGGGAAAAACATCAAATTATAAAACTCGCCGCTAGTGGCGCTGTTAAAAAATGGCATCCATGCAGGAGAAAGTTCTGTTTTTGAATATGCTAAATCTTCGTTCCCCGTAAACGTTTTCTGCGCTTTAATAAACGGTTGTGTTTTTAATCCATTTTTCTTTGCGGGAAAATTGATTAATGGTGTTATTTACCAAGACATGCTCTCTGAGTGGTTACTACGTCAGTTAGAGGAAGTTCTTGCTTTCCTTTTGCAGCAAGATTGTGCTCCCCAGCATTGGAATAACAACATACATGAGTTCCTGAAAGAAAGTCTGCATCATCGCTGGATTGGCTATGCTGAATCACAGGCTTTGACATAGCTTCATTCACGGGCGAGATACCAAGATCTAACACCCTGTGATTTTTTTTTCTGGGGTTTCGTTAAAGACAAGGTGTTGGTGCCTCCACTTCCTTAAGACTTAGAGGAATTGAAGCAACGGATAACTGCAGTGTTGAACTTCATCATAGGGGATATGTTGGCAGAATTGTGGCAGGAGCTTGATTACTATGAATACATTTCTCGTGTCATCGGAGGGGTACATATTAAACACCTGTAGGTACTTGAATAACTGTAGTTTCGAAGTAAATTTGAATTTTCTAAATATATTAATTACAATGTTTACTATCATGTTTTCTTTTTGCTCCATCTAATATGTAACAACCTGCATATATAGACAGCTGGACAATTGCTAAGGACGGATCACAAATTGCAATGTAGCATAACATTAAGCGAATCATGAGGCTTAGTAGGATAAAATATAGTTGCCACACTGTTTAGACACAAGAATAAAGAATATTTATTGTTCTGGAAAGTACAAAAGCTGTGAAACATCTGAAATAAAAAATGTTCATTTGATGCTGCATACGGAAAAAAGGAACAATACCTTTCTTCAAGGTGCCTAAAAGTCAGCAGGCACCTTGAAGAAAGGTATCAGTGCGGTATATTGTCACCGTGGAGTGTGATGCAACATTCAACACGTCGTATCATACTTTGCACAACATTATCCAGCAGCTGTTGAGGTAATTTATCCCATTCCTCTGTGAGCGCGTGGATGAGGGTGTTCTTGTTTGTCGGAGGATAGTTTCGACGAGCAATTTGCCTCTCCAACGCATTCCACACAATTTAATGGGGTTTAGATCTGGAGAACGTGATGGCCATACGAGGCGTTGAATACCCTCGCTGTCTAGACAATCCTGAACAGCGAGTGTTCGATAACATGATGCGTTGTCGTTTTACACCGTCAGCACCATGGAAAAGACGAACATGACGAAGTAGAATTTCATTAATGTATCGTTGGACAGTCATATTTCCTTTCGCAACCACATGTAGGGGCGTGCGGCCATTGATCATGATGCCGGCGTACACCATGACACTGCATGTTGGATATCGGTCACTTTTCTGGATGATAAGTAGTACCACTCTCGTGCCAAATCAGTCAGCGTCTACAGAACGATGACAAGCTGAACCTACTGTCATCTGAGAATAGTACGCATTTCCAGTCCTGTTCAGTCCAATTGCGATGCTCACTATATCATGCAAACGGGCAGTACGGTGCTGTCTGGTCAATGGGACACACAAAACAGTTGTGCGGGCGTATAGTCATCTCTCCTCAAACGTCTGGCAACAGTTTTTCGGGAGATCTGCTTTCCTGAGGCAGCAAGAAATTGATTTACCACCTACTGAGCTGTGGTGCCCCTGTTCCTTTTTGCTGATAGGACGATATATCTATCTTCTGCAGGTGGCGTATTTCTAACAAGACCTCCCCCGCGCCACCAACTACACATTTCCACACGCGTCAAAATATTTAAAGCTCTTATGGACGCTATCACGTGATAAACAGACGTGGGAAAAAATTTTCATACGCATACTTCTTCCTACTATATCCCGCACTTATTCTAATATTCCACATTTACTTCCTTTCATTTTGTGGTTGCTATTTATGATAGTGTTATCCGTCCTTATCAATTGTCCAGCAGTGTATGTATATATATATATATATATATATATATATATATATATATATATATATATATATATATATATATATATATATATATATATTCAAATACTAGAAATATATCAAATACGATTCAAAACTATTAGAAGTGAATATAAGCTTTTAAATGCTGTTTTGTGTGTGAATTGGTGATGAATATATAAAATTTACCACAGGTTAAAATTATTTATTCCATTGAAAAGAAGCTAAATATTAGCCAAAATTAGCTGAAAAATTGACTTAATTTGTTATTTATATTTAATGAAGAAATCACACTGGATATATTTATACTTTTAATTGTATTTCGCAAATAATATTTTATATACTAAAATGTGGATATTTAAGTAGCGTAAATTAATACATAGATAACCATTGTTGATGATCATTACGATAGATAATCTTTGTTCATACGTTCAAATAACACTGACCACATTGGCATCAAAATATTCTTAAATAATTTTGTATATACAATGATACGTAAGTATGTGGTTATTATAGATTAATATTATTTTAGTACATTTAACTTAGGAAAATTCAATAAAATCTGTTTTCAGTATTTGAGAATTATGTCTTTTTTCATAATTGACATAAAATCACTTCTTTGGTGTTAGAAAAATGCTTTTTTAACTCTTTTTGTGGTATTATTTATTTATTTATTTGATAATGAATTAAAATACATTAATATAAATCTGTTCGTTGATTCAGACACTTACTTATACCGTTAGATTTAGAGAGATATGATTCTATTTCAGTTTACTAATACCAAAGTTCTATCGAATCCATTTTCGACAGCAAAATGGGGCTGAAGAAACACTGTGCGAATCAAATACTTTCCATTATGTCACTTGCAACAAATCTTTCCTTAAACACAAGTATAGTATCACTCATATTTTGTTTTGCTTGGACAATCATCTACTTTTTGCAATTTACTAAAATGCTGTCCCGATCGTTCACTTAAGTGAAATCCCAGTTTCATTGAAGAACATTAGAAGATTTGCTGAGTGTTGAATATGATGTTGATTACTATATGAATTCAATGGTTTGAGAACTGGTAACGATAACATAAAGTACCAGTTCTAGTCTTATAAAAAGACATATAAGAATATTTAAATCAAATGGTATGCCGTAGCAATAATTTTAAACTGAATGCCTTCGATTGAGATGGAGAGAAATATGTTGCATCAAATGTAAATACTATTAATATATTTAATTATCATGAAATAATTTTAATTACATAAATTTGCAAACTTTTCTTAGAAATACTCTTAAAGTTAAACTAAATAAATCTGTCAGGAAACGAACAGTTGTGAAGAATTTTTTTTTAAATTTTTTTTTGTTTTAAATTAAGAATTATTTAAATCTTAATTTTTGTTTAAGGAAATATTTTTAACTTTCACTATGATATTTTTTAATTCTTTTCAAACTTACAATTCAATTAAATAGTATTTTAAGCTTAATCATCATTAAAAAGTATTATTTATGAAAAAGCTATTTCAAGAATATTTCTTCCAGTCTGTGCCCATAGAGAAATCTTTATGGAAAATTAAATTATCCTCAACATCTAAGGAAATATGTCAAGAATTACACTTTCTCTTAAAATATATCTGTCGAAACAAAAGCAACAACTCATGAGTAGAAAACATATTAAATTAGGTAAAATAAATCTGATTTCTTAGCCATATAGTTGGGATTATACTGAAGTTTAAGGGATATATATGAGTAACTTCTGTTTGTGTCTTATGAGAAAGTTTTCTTTTTACCAGAAAACACTTCTAAGAGGATTATCTGCTTTCTTTCATTTCTTTATCTGCCTCTGTGATAGAGTTACCAGAAATGTACTGTTTCCTGTTTTCATAGAAAAGTTTTTAGTATTAAAAGTGAAAAAAGCTTATGACTAATATAATTCCACAATAAAATATGTCCCGATGTATTTGAAATAACAAATCAGTGACATTTTAATTCGGACTATTTCCTATGAAAAATTTAAAAATTATCAATATATATATATACATTTATTACTATAAAGGGAACTTACTTATCTTTAAATAATTTTGCACCATATATATAATATGATATATGCTAATTTCTAGAAATAGGTTTGGCTTAAAAAAATAGATTTTGTAAATCCTAATAATATCATGGATTATGATTACACTAAAGCGTTTGAAATTGCGAGATTTTCTTATGAAGATTTAATCTATAACATCCTTTTTCTATCTAGAACTGAAATATTTGTCTTTTTATAATAATGTTAATTCATACCAAGCACCTTATTTTTGTCGACTGAAAGGAAATTTAGAAAAACGCACACACACAATTTAATGCCTTTTATAATAACCAAATAATTTACTATAATGAACAAAACTCACTTTTTTTACACCGAAAGAAAAAAAAAAATTATTGTAACTTTTAATGTAATATATATTTTAATGCTTTAGCACAAAGTAGATATTCTAACAATACATTTAATTTAAATTTAATTGCACATCATTAAAATTTGTTTACATAGAAATACAGAAGCGATAAATTATTAAGTAAAAGATAAAGCTATTTTTTAAATGCATCCACAAATATAGATTTATATAATATATTTACTAAAAATCCACAAATAATATATTTTCTGAAATTCTCTCCATCGCTGAGTTTAGGTAATTTTAATTTTATTAATTAAATATTAAGCGAAAAGAATGTATTCCAAATTTTTAGACTCTTTGGCAAGGACATTTTTTATGAGTATTTTTATTGCTAATTAATTTTTTGAATGTATTCTGCATAAAACTTTCTACTGCTTCATTTCTATCAAAGCGCCTCATGTAAATGAAATTTGTGATTTCAATTAATATTTAAAAAGTCACTTTGAAGCCACACACACACACGAATATATATATATATATATATATATATATATATATATATATATATATATATATATATATATATATATATATATATATATATATATATATATACACATATCCATACATATATTTGTTAACACATGTGTTCAAATTAAGAGAATTTGCGTAGTTATATTTCTTTAAAAGAACAGTACGAAATATAACTTCAATATGAATAAGTTGGCATAAACGTATATGTGGGTAGATACAAATGAAGAACAGGCTTTAAAAGCAAGCATTACAAAACACATCCTTTGTTCGCTGGTCTATCTCGCTGAATTTCTTGGTTTTCTTTTTGTGCAGCAATAGAATTATTTCAACTTTTATCAGGTGTTGTTGTACCAGTATGCTGCCCTGTACTCAGTCATGAGTTGGGCTCTACCAGTTCGACAAAAGCAGTCGTGTAGAGTCTTCCTGATTTTGAAGAAAGAACCAAGCAGAAGACTCTCAATACTTGGCCTGCTACTCCCAGAGGTATCATTTTACTTGAAGGACAGATTTTTATTTTCAGTTTTATTTTTTTAACAATGAATCATGAACGTTTAGATGATAGAATGAGGTTTGGAATTATGGAGAGGCTCGAATCTGACCAATCTCAAGTCCTTATTTCTAGAGAGTTTAATTTACAACACATGGAATTAAACTCTCTAGAAATATGGACTTGAGAGTGGCCAGCTTCGATGCAACACATAAAATCTGGTATCCTGGAATGCTTTCGATGGGTTGCAACAAATGCAACATTCGAAAGCTGTTCCAGGAGACTGGATCGATTGAGAGAAAGCCCAGGTAATATGGTCCAAGGACCACAGAGATTATCATCGTTTGTCAATTATAGCTATGTGTATTAGGGATTCTACAACTTCTCAACTCTCTAATGACTTGTATACCACCATATAAACCATAGTTTCAAGGATGATTTTTTTCCGGAAAACTACATAAGAAAATGTTGCTTTTGTTATGAAGACCTATGAGATGCGCACAGCTCCCTTTTAATCGCAAAGGAGTTCATTTAGCATGGTTTAGAGACCATAAAGTTTAGCGTATAGATAAGTTTTCAACTGTTCTCTTCACTGACGAGTATTGGTTAAGCCAAACCACATATTTTAGGCGTACGTTCATATGAGAAGAGCTAGGGTTAATATGAGACATGCCTTCCAATAACAATGAAATCCACTATTATAACATGAGAGATTTAATGGTGTGGTCAGGCATAATGTTAAATGGCCGTATATTCCTCCATGGCTTTGAGAAATGCAATGTGCTTTCTACACAGGTGTAGAGAGGAGAACTTGGAGCTTTATGTTCGGGTTTTCACAAGGGTGCATTTGGCATCGAGTTTAATTTAATAGATGATAACGTGAAGCCCCATAAAGCTGCACAGGACAACATATTTCTAGGAAGTGAAGATATTATCCAGATATTCTCCAGAATTGAAGAAGATCTTAAGACTTCATCGCAATAGAGCATTCCTGGGACACTCTGAGAAGGACAAATATAACACACCATCCTAAAACCTGAACAAAGTGTTGTGGAATGAGTGTGAACAATTACCAGAAGCCTTATTTCTTTATCTTCCATTTTAAAGCTTTATTTCAAGTATGGAATCACGCTGAGTATCAGGGGAACATATCCCTTAATGACTCATTTTCTGGTTCCATTCTTTAACCACAGTTGCATGACTTTAGACTGGAATGAATATTATTCAAGGTCATGAGAGTGTTTTAAAGCTATTGCGTGGGCGTTTGTACTGTAATGTATAATGTACCACAATTGTTTTCTCTATAATTGCGCCTATTGTTATTGCAGATGCATTATTAGCATCGGACACCATTCAAAAAGCTTTAAGGGATCTTTATATTAAATTTGTTTGTAAATGAATTAAATATATATTTTATTTATTATATATTATTAAGTATATGCATACACACACACAAATATATATATATATATATATATATATATATATATTACTCATTCAACATGGAAGTACGTTAGAGAAATTTAGCAAAAGATTGCTTAAATTCTAGAAATTCCATTAAAATTAGAAAGTACGTAATATCATATTAAAATTAATATAATATTAAAAAATACGTTTACTGATTTTTTAATGAAAATTCCTTTTCTACTATTATTATAGCATATACATTTGAGAAAATATTACAGCATTCTAATAGAGAAAAAAAAAACAATATAATTTAGGAATTCTCTTTGTAAAACCAAAAATTAACAACCATTGTTAAAAATAAATTTTATAATTCCACATGGGTTATGCATAACTGTGAAATTAAGTAAATTATCATCTTGTTGGGCTCATTTCTATTCGAATCAAACAGTACTGAAGAATAATCACGTTGTTGAAATAAAATCATTCTAGTTCTTTGAAATAAATTAAGGTAGAAGCTCTTAGAGGTTTTCAGTGGTTTGAGGATAATTTTTATCATTAATATTAATGATCTCTGCAACTGTTATATCTGTTGTTTCTGGTATTTTAGAAATGTGATCAGGGTCATTTAATATCACTAGTGCTTTAAGGAATATTAAGAACTTCATAAAGTGTTGTAGTTTTCCTGAAAATGATACAAATCTCCTTTATAATTTTAAATATACACCTATAGTCATAATGGTACACATGACATTTTGTATGTTGGCTTTTAATACATGATTGTCATATTCTTTGTTTACTAAAAGCTAGTTTATAGTTTTATACTAGAAAATTAAACTTTAAAAATACCTAAATCCCTTTTCTATTTCAAGCTATTAATTAAATAATATCCCATAAATGTGAACAGAGCAAATAATCATAGGAAATTTGTAGCATATTTTTTCCAAATACAGCCTTTTGGAAGATGATAATCAACATGATTGCAACTTTTATTTGGTTTTCTCATGAGATTTTAATTGGTACGATACCGTGTTAATAATTTATTTAGGAAAATATTCATTTACTCTGCGGATATAATGCAAAACTTTTAAGTTTTATAACTTTGCACAAGAATTGAATCAAATTTAATGAAGTAATTTATGGGAAATGTTTTACGTAATAATCTCTTATTATCCTTACAGACACCTTTTCCACTAAGTTTATTCTTCGACAATGTTCCTCGATTATCATATTTTGTACACGATATTGTTTTAAAGAAAACAGTTCAAAACTCAATTTTATGGAATTAGAAGAACTGCGATGTATTATAAACATTTCTCTTGGGGGAGTCTAATATGTTAAATCAATGTTTCGTATATAAATTCCAATTTGTAAATACCAAATTTGATTTTCAGAAAATTTTCTTTTTTTATTACAGTTTTGAGTATCGAACAGTATTCGAACAGTGAGTATGTAGTATCGAACAGTATTCGAACAGTGAGTATGTAGTATCGAACAGTTTTTCTCTTTTTTTTTACATTCTGCCATCTTCAATGGGTTCTTCATTTTTTTTCAAATTATTCTTACTTTCGCATATTCAAATAATTTCTTCTGTTTTAAAAATGTTCCAGTTTTTTTTTAATATTTTCCTGTTTTTTCACTTTCTGATTTTTTTTTTTTTTTAATATTTCGTCGCAACAACTTTTGAACACATTCATCACCTAGGAGATGAAAGTTTTTGATATTTTTATTTCACATTCGATTGGAATAGGATTGTTTGATATTTCAAATAAACGGAATTTCCTTTTGCCATTTGAACAAGTTAAATATATTGTGCATCTTCCTTCCTTTTAATTGAGCTCGAATGAGTCGATTGAGTAAATACATCTTTTGATATAATTTTTAAATTGTATTAAATTTCCATAGTTTTCGGGTTAAATTAAACGAAGATTACTTTTTCTATATATTTTTAATATTATAGATTAAATCATAAACAGTAGAGTAAGAGTTTTACATTGAATTTGCATTGCCTCGCTCTCTAATCAAATTAATACCGAATCGATATCGAAACTGTTAGAATATGACTGTGCTTCCGTCCACAATTTGAATACTTGATTATAACGTGTAATACAATTATTTCTGAATAAAAGGTATTTATATTATTTCTAAAAAATGATTGAAGATTATATTTTTCTTAGTATTTAAGGAAAACTCTGCTCTTAAAAGTATTTTATTTTTACTAAAGTATGAGATCCCCGTTCCATCATCAACAACATATATTCTTGTTCACTTATTCTTAAAAGGAAAAATAATTTTTGATCTTCTTAAGTATTACTTATAATGAAATATAGTCTTGATGCTTATAATTGATATAATTATACTTTTATGTTTGGAAGATTATTCAAAAGAATTATCTATCAACTCTGTACATTATTAATAAATTTTAAACGCAAACATATCTTATGATTGTGAATTATACGTCAAGGCTAAAACCGTCAACATTTTTCTTGCAATTATGTTATTTAAATTTGATGTACTTTCGTTTAATTTTTGTCACTTTTGCTAGTTATTATTACGTATCAAATAACTCAAAAATTATTTTGCAGTGATATTATTGATTTGTTTTACATTCTGAGTATAATTATTGTGTGGAACATTATTATTAATGGTCTTTTATAACACACTTTCTTTTGAGTTATTTATAAATCTATATCTTGTAAAAGAAAAACTCCATTGAACCAAATTAGAAGTGGTTATAATGATATAAAATGCATTCAGATATTATTTTCTAAGCAAAATTTTTATTCATTACCAAAAGCTATTAATATATCTAACGAGATTCTATAACTTTATGATTCAGTGTCTTTTTATAAAATCAGACCGAATTACATTAATGTTTTTTTACCACTTTTCTTTTTACCACTTTTTTTCACACTGAATAGATGCTTAAATTATAGAATTACTTTATTTCATGTCATTATTTATCATATTTCTTTTCATCATAGTCAATATTTAAAATGTTATTAAATTATTTAATCTCCTATTATTGTATTCCATAAATATTTTACTCCTTCTTTGGTTATCTCTGTCATCTCATGCTATAATTTTTCTGAGTTAACTAATACCAACTAATAGCAGTAAATATTACAAAAAAGTAAATTTCGTTGTTGCGTACTCCATATCATATATTTAATTAGTTAATTATCTAATTTGAAGAAAGATTGCATTCCAAATGCCAATTACTTTATAACTAAACTTTTAAATCTTAATTTTTATTTGCGAAACATTTTAATCACAAAATTTATCGTAAATTAAATTATAGTTATATTTAACAAATAACTCTTTAATGGTTACTATTAATTTCCATTTCCATTTTTTCGCTGCAAGTAATCCGAATTTCTTTCTGTTTACAATAGCAACATTGTCGTTTTATGGATTTGCAGATAACAGTTTTTATTCTCCCTTATCTCTGCATCTTGGTATGTATTTCCTTTTCTTTACCAGAAAAATAAAATATTTCTTTTATTTCCTCAGAAATAATTCTTTTTATTTGGAATTCACAACTTTTCTTTCAAGATATTTCATCACACTTCGTTCACATCTTCTGCTCGAGATTTTTGTAATACTTGGTATGGTTTGTATGTTTTTTTTTTTTTTTTTCTTATTCTGACAGAATTTTCTTTATTTCTTTAGCAATTGTTAACACTTTATAAGTGATTATTTAAAATAAATGTAATTATTTGAAAACAAACTTAACTAACTAATGATAGGTAGGTTGAATATATTAGGAAAATATAAAACATAATATTCATTTGGAGGACCTGCAAATCAATTTTTTTTACAATTACACATTTTTCGAACGTTATGACATCAGTTCACTTGAGTTACTTCATGCACATCTTTGAAATTGAAATCAACTGTGTAATGAAGTGGCGCCATCTAGATATAACACTTAAGAACAATGCATACATAAAATTAAAAAATTTTTATGCTCACAACTGGAAAAATGTTAACGCTAATAATTCTTCATTTTTTCCAATAAACACACTATTTTTCTTTCATTTTTAAACTGAAATCATTGTAATGTAAATAAGAAAATTGTTTTTATTTTTACAACAAGGCTTAAATAGCAGGGTTATACCGCCAAATATCATAATTTGATGACATAATTTAAAAAACTTAAATCACTTTTTCAATTTAGTCTTAAAGTAATATTTCAATAAATATCTTATAATATTTATTGATCTTAATGTTTCTTACATAACGTACTGTTTTTAGATTCTAAACGTCTTATTTGCAATTATTTTTTGATAATATTAGAAACTTCTCGCAAATCAAAATGAAAATCATTAATATTTTGGTTAAGAAATATTAATGCTTCTTTTATTGATGCAAAAAAAGAAGTTAAAATCCAAATTCTGTTAAAATAAATCATTTGGATTATTTAAGCTATTATAATTTTAAAGATTATATTTATTTCTCTTATAGTTGAAAGTAACTTTATCTTCTTAAAATTATTTTCTATACTTTCGTAATTTTATCCTTTATTTTCGTAATAGAGTGAAAGTAAAATGGTAAAATCTCAGGAATGTATTCATGGCAAAATCTTGAGAATGTATTCATGGTAAAATCTTGAGACTGTATACATGGTAAAATCTGGAGAATATATTCATGGTAAAATCTGAAGAATGTATGTATTGTAAATTTTAAGAATGTATTCATGGCAAAATCTTGAGAATAAATTCATGTTGTTGTAGTTTCTAATTCCATCTTGAGTAGCATCGCTACACCAGATCCTGGAGAAACTCAATCTTCACAAAATCAAGAAATAGCAGATTGGCATGTAAATCCTCCTTAGTCACAAAATAAGATTGTGGGAATCACCGTATTTGCAACAGGTAGGGCAGGACTTGCAATCAAATTTAAGGCCAAAAAGAAGGTCACTGCCAAATCTAGATTGTTAAGTCTCTTCAAATCAACCCTTGAAAGTAATATAAACACCAGGACCATCACCAGAGTACCGTTAGCAAGCATGAAAATATTCATAATAGTTAAATGCGTAACATACTGCTTAGTTCGGAGATATTTTAAGCATTTCTATTTTAATGTAGAAAAAAAAACATTTCATTGATTCATCTACACCCTTATGGATCTACCACAATATCTGAAGAGAACGATCTCGTGTATGATTCCAGATATTGTTGAAAATTTGAAGACATAAATGAATCTGGCCTATTTAACGAATGAAATGTCCTTCTGAAAGGCAATGGGCAAGAGTACTTCAAATGATTTTCCTTTTTTTTTCTGAGGCTAACCCGTGCGTTAAAACATTTCCTGGAAGTGTTTTAAGATTTGCAAAACAATCTGTATTTTGATATTAATCGTTTTTTTTAAAGTAAATCTTATACTGTGATTATGAAACCAGTAAATCCCCTCTTATTTTTAAGCAATGGTGCCACGATGAGATCAGCAATTCAGCTGAAATTCTCTCCTCTGTAGCATAATGCAGATCAGATAGAACCATAATTAAAAACGCATTTAATTATGGTTCTAGAAAAATTTCAAATTTTAAAAATTGGCTCGAACTATCAAGGAGTTTAGCCTCTTTGGCGTAATGCATCAGTCAAAAAGGACAATGTGTACTACGAAAATTGTTAATATGTGTCTGTTCTATAACCCCGATAGTTGGTCTTCACCAAGAACAGGTATCAAACCTACTACGTTCTATATTCAAGACAAAAGTATTATTTACTACATTTGCACGCCCATAAAAATTCATATTTACTGTGAATCAATTTCACGGAAAAACAGGGAATACACATTTGTTTTTGTCACCAATGATGCACAATTGTTCAACAGAAACCAAGTAATCAAAGAAAAACATTGAAATTATTAGTGTCCATGTTAAAAATCACTTTAATTTTATTATGTGTCTTAACTTTTGTAATAAACTTAGTTATCAAAAGCATTTTTTGATTTAATTTTTTTAACTAATTTCATTAGTTTTCTATAATAAGATAAAACATATAATTCATACAGGAATAAGCAATATTCTGAAATCAAGTAAAAGATACATAAATAATTATCAAATGCATCCATTAAAGAGCTGAGAAACATACCTTATTGCTTAAATGTGACTAAGATTGAGTAGTGGACAATGAAAACTGAATTGAGCATAAAATAATATTTTATTTAATTATAATAATATTAATTCTTTATTTTATGCACAATTCGGGAAAAAAATTGAGAGTTATTTTGAATATACATATCAATTTTTGAAACATTCGGTATAGGATACATTAATTTATGATAAAGAATTTGAATAATTATTTTTAATGTCAATATTATATCATATATATTGGCCTCATTATAATTTTCTTGTGATTATATAATTAGAAAATTGTGATAACATGGCAAGAAACTTCAAACCAAATTTTTTGTTTAAAAATTGGTTTATTGAAATCACTAAAAATAATAGTTCAGTTGAAAAGAATTAGTTTAGTTAAGCAATTTCAGCATTATAATTTTTTTAAAAATATTCTCCAACAAAAGAGATTAATAATTTGCAAATCATAAGAAGAAGTATATTATTAATTATCCTCTTATTTTCATAAATTCACACACAATAATTTGCTAAATAATAATTCACATTCACATTTATATGATGTATAGCATTTCTCATGCATAAAAATTAATAAGTGGAATGTTTTTTTTTGTTTATTAGTCATATATATCATATATGACAAAAAAGCAATATATAATAACAAATAAACATAGTTTATATATTTATTAGTCATATATAAAATCTATATATGAATAAGCAAAATATACTATACATTGTATCACATATTATTACCTCTTCTTATGCCATGATGGAATGCACTAATAATTTATTAATAATATTTTACAATATTTACTTATTCCCCGTAACTCATTCCTAAACATTGCTTTCCTTAATTCAGCAAACTCTAAGTTAAATTAGAAATGCTTATTGCAGTATCCAAGTAAACATTCAATTTAATTAACCGGCATTTACTTATCACAAACTAAAACATATGTTATTTCTGCCCTAAGAGGAACTTAGAAAATTACTTTACTAATACTATCCCAAAAGGATTAGTTAAATATTAAAAAAATAGCATTGAGATCTTGAAACTAGTTAATACAGAAATTATATATATATATATATATATATATATATATATATATATATATATATATATATATATATATATATATATATATATATATATATATATATATATATAATAGAATAGAAACTTTTTTAATTGTTTTATTTATACAATCAATGGCTAGTAATCATTATTATAATGACTAAGAATTGTGTTATTTCTATTCATGCTCCGAAGAAGTTTAAATTTGTTGATTTCAAGAAGAACTAACCAAGACAAATTAAAACTTTTTTCAATTGAATATATTTTTTTTCAACTAATTTCTCTCTCAGATGAATTATAATAATATTATTATTTAGATAATCAACGTAAATATAATTGCATTTAGTTATAATATTTATAAATATGTCTTTTATAAAGAATAAAAATGCTATAACTTCTGAACTCTTATGGTAACTCTTCTGAACTCTTA
The DNA here is from genome assembly GCA_030067965.1 of Latrodectus elegans. Taxonomy (NCBI): domain Eukaryota; kingdom Metazoa; phylum Arthropoda; class Arachnida; order Araneae; family Theridiidae; genus Latrodectus; species Latrodectus elegans. The sequence goes on from CM057813.1 coordinate 22,715,624, forward strand.
TGTCTTCTGAACTCTTTTGGTATGTCTTTTTATTGTGCTTCTGATTCCCATTCTGGAAATAAAATTATTTTGGAGTTTAGAGTTTTGTTGTTACTTGTTTTTACTTGCTACACTTGGACAAACCAGGCTCGCGATGCTTTGGCTATGCAAATTTAAGTCAATACGGAACTGCTTTCGTTTTAATCAGAACACCACGAAGGTGAATATCTTTGCTCTTTAAATCCCACTATAGATGACACTACAGGAGGATCCAGTCCCTGAATTTTGACACTTATCTGAAGGGGGAGGAAGTTTTCTTTAGATCATTGTACCCATGGAAAGTCCTCAATAACCGACCACAGGACTTTCGATTCCATAGATTTAAAGAGCATGTATATCGCATATACTCGGTGAGTTTTTGGTGGCATTGAAAATAGATCCCTTCCGGATGAAAGGACGATGCCCTAACAACTAAGCTACCACGGCCCTGTTTTTAATGTACTTTATATAAATCATGAAGATCTGTTTTGTTTGTTACTTAAAAATCATCTTCTACATACGATAGTGTACTCATTTGGGGCCTACATCACATCCCAAGCTATTAGAAATGTTAACGCTCGAAGAGATATTCGAACCCATCCTATGTTCAATCAAAAGTAAAAACGTAACCATTCTTGTCACAGGTTGGTTTAAAAACCATTAAAAATCTTGGTTGTAAAAATTAAACAATTCTTTTGTAACAGATAAGTCATAGAGTAATGATAATACGATTTCGAAATTGAAGACAAAAAACATTTTTATTCCGTTTCTTAACTGCCATTGAAGTTTGTTTAACAGCGCAGTATAATTAGTTTCAGTGGGATTCTTCTGTTCTGTCATCTTAAATTTTAGGAAATACAGTTATGTATTCCGTATACCTACTTAAGTAACAAATTTATGTAGGGAAATAATGATAAAAACGAATGAGGACTAAGGTTTGGTAAAAGGAAACCCCAAATATGATACACTAGAAACTAAGCAATCATCTCGACTGGAAGCAGAATATAGTCCATTTATTTTTGAATTTTTTACATGTTGATAATTGTTTTTGCTATTTGATACACAATTTTTGATAAATACCATTAATATAGTGATGTAGCACCTAACATCAAAGCATAAAATATGTCATCAAAAAAGCTATATGCTTTATTCATGACTTCGGAAATGCACTCACAGGAAGAAAGAGTCCTTCTTCAATAACTTGACATAATTGATCTCATATTAAATGTTAAAAATTTTTTTTTCTTGCAACTGTATTGTGTTCATGAAGTAGTTTTCCCTTTTAATACATAATCATTTGAAATTTGTATTAGTAAATAAATTTCTTTCCTACTATAATTTATTGTTATAAAGTTTGTAAATATTTTTCTTTGTCTTCATCTTCAGGTATCGTAGACAAACTTGAGATTAACTTTTGAGACAAAAATCGAGAGATATAACCTTACGGTAAGGACAACTTATCCAGTGATTTGAGGATTTGGCGACCACTTTGTGGCAAATTGGCAAAAGTCTTGGTAATTATTTGAAAACTTGACGAGATTTGGCAAGAAAGGTATTGTTTTGGAAACTTTCACCACCTAAGCTCTAGAGCCATTATTGAGCGACATGGCCTGGAAGTCACCAGAAACTTGGAGAAAAACCTAGGCTTTCACGCCAAGTAAACTATAATTACCATGGACCGAATCAGTTTCTGAGTTTCCAGATGCAGCGATAAGATAGTGGATACGAACTGTCTGTTTGACGTATTTAAAGACTTCTGTTTTTGGGAGCTGCTTACAGTTCAATTTATACTGTATAATTGTGATTCGTAACTGCTGGGTTTTTCCGGTATCTTGTAAAAAATTCTACAAATAAAATTCCTGTTTTTGTTCGGAGTTTATTTCCCGACTCTCAATCAACTCAAACCCTGAATCTCGGTACATTATTATTTTGTTTTATTATTTCTAAAGTGCTAATTAAGTTTTAAAAATGTATAATAAAATAGCTTTATAAAAATAGGAGGAAATGAAATGAATACACCGCTACATTCATTGGTGATATATTAATGCTCGGAAAATAATTATCACAACTCCATAGCATAAATGCAAACTGATATTTATCTTATGGTATTATGTATTCGCACGTTATATTACAAGACACATTTCTAATTTTTACTTCTATGGGCACACAATCATCAATAAGATATTATTACCACACAATTTTGGCAATTATTGCGATGATGCAACATTGTAAACATTACTTATTTTGTTTCGAAAAACATCTAATATGCACAAATAATAGTAAAAGGAATTTTTTCTTCATACTATCATAAAATATATATTATTGGTTGATAGAGAGAGACTGCTCAATATTACGTATAAAGACATATAAGTATAGAAACACATACACAAGAATAGTAAACACATATAACATTATTAGACATGCATTACATTAATAACATTAATAATATAAACCTATTCTTAAATTACTAGATTTAAAATTTTCTATGCATTTTTGAGTATAATTTTTGAGCTCATAAATTAAAGAATAAAATTAGAAAAAAAAACGCATTTTTCAATATACTCTGTTACATTATATAAAATAATTTCATGAGTCACAGGTAAATTCATCGCAAATATTTCATCTATAGAAAAGAAAAGGAGAAATTTCATAATAATTTAAATGTTTTTTTTTTTTTTGAGATACAAGAATTTAGTAAATTTTACAGAATTTTATAATTTTCTTGTTAAAAAAAGATATTATACTCAAAAACTATTGAAAAGACTATAATTTTTACAGTGTCAAAAATAATATTGTTTCAAAGATTTCAGATGTATGAACACAAAATATTCTTTAAAACTATTAGTAATCATTATATTTAGAACTTTTTAATGGTTACCACACTAAGTGAAAACTTAATCAATATTGTCAGTTATGAATTTGAAAACTTTATAAATCGTTATCTCATTTACTATTAAATAGCTTTGATATTTTACTTATTAAAATTAATATAATCTAAACAAAATTATGAAACATTTTTAAAATGTATAAGTTATTTAGAGACATGTATTCGACTTATCATCTTATACTAGATTATAGGTATACTAATAGAAATATACTATACCAGAAATGAATCACAATACACATAAAAATAGCAAAAATATATCATAATTTTTTATGATATCGAAAATTTTATTATAAAAAATGTGTATATTTGAAAAATTCCTGTTTTACAAAAATAACATAGGTTGTTTTTTAAGTCATAAATTTCAAGGAATAAGATTTTTATTGAGTTTAAGAGGTTATTCATCTCCATTCGAATGAAGAAATGTGTATTCTTAAATAGGGTTTTTGTATTACTTTACTAAAACATGGAATTATTTTATCTGATATTTCATATATTTTCATTATTAATTGCTTGCAGAATAATAACATTATTAATTTTACTCATATATGTAATATTAGTTTGTTTTCACACTCATTAAAAGGAAAAAATTCATTACATGTCTTAAGATCTTCCATGATTTTAATATAGTTTTGATTTGTAAATATTTGTATATATGAATATATGTGCTATTTCATATGAAAGTCAGTAAAGTATAACTCATAGTGAAAAAGAAAACTAATATCAAAGTAAATATAATAGAGAAAACTAAAATAAATTTACAAAATGAATATTTTAAAATCTCTTTTTCTAAGTAAATTTAATAGCCTAGTTTTCCTAATGCTACTGTTTTTTTGTCAAAATGTAATTTCCAAGTCCAGCTAATGCTCTTTTTGCATCAAATTCAAAAAAGTAAAAATAAAGAATCTAAATTTTATTACAGTAAATTATATTAGATTTTATTACTCTGTAAATATTAGCTTTTAGAAATCTTCTAATTAAATCCTGATGTCTGCTAATGAAAAAGTTATCACAAATTAGAAATTCATAATGTGAAATATGATTATATATATATATATATATATATATATATATATATATATATATATATATATATATATATATATAATTATAAAGCAAAAAATATATACATATATAAAAAAATATAAATATATATAAGAATATAAATATATATAAAAATACAATACAGAATATACAATACAATAGGAAATCTAGCCAGCATAAAGCAGCTAAAGAAAGATTTGCCAATATAAATAAGATAAAATATGAAAAATATGAAATTGAAAAAACAGTGAAATATAAAACATGAAAAATATGGAAAAGCACTGAAATATATGAAACAGATGAATAGAAGAATACATAGGGGCCACGTCTTCATCAGGAGGGAGACGGCCAGCTATGCTAAAAGAAAGAACACTCTTTTCTGACATGCTCGAAGGACAAATGTCTAAAGATCTTCGAGCAATTCCCCCAAAGAGTGTTCGTATTCAAAGAACCTAGGTTAAAACATTTGAATAAATATAAATGCAGAAAATTAGAAATACCTATACATTAAACACAACTGCAATTAGAGATACTCATATAAATGAAACATACATACAGTAAAAATTTAAATACATAAAGCCAAAGTCAGCAAATCAGATGAGATTTATACATGAAAATAGTATGAAAGTTGCCAAAAGTAATTTAAAATTATAGTAAAGATGTGTTGCCAGTTGTAATTAGATTAAATTTAAAATATAAATGTATGTGTTTTAAGGATTCTTGTAATAACTTCAATGCTTGGTGGTCCCTTACGTAGTTATAAAAACTACGCATTACTTATGTTTTATATTTCACTGTTTTTCCAATTTCATGTTTTTCATATTTTATCTTATATATATATATATATATATATATATATATATATATATATATATATATATATCAAAACATATTTAAGACAGTAATAAAATCTAGGTTGTAAATTTGTTTCTTGAATTACTAAGTAAATTTTAGAGCTAAAATTTTTTTTCTATGACTACAAATTGTACAATCGTTTCGTGAACATGATTTTATTTCCCATTTGGAATTTACATTTCGAATTTTTTTATGTTCTTTTAGCTCCTAGTGAAAGCAAACTTCATGATTTAGAAACAATCGAGTATAATGTGATAGTAGAATCTGACCTTTAAGAACATTTACTAGCCGGAATTTTGGGATATTTTAATCCTTTCTTTAGCAAATTAGAGAATAGTAATTCACTAATTTAAATCGAATCTATGATAAAACTGCATTTCAGGTGGCGTTATTCTAGTTTTTAACACACAACAGAAATACATTTTTAACTTAATATTAATATGATTTAACATAAATGATTGGGAAATAAGCCTTTTCAATGAATCACGAAATGAATGGCACCCTCCTTTATAAAACTGATTAATACTTGCAATTCCAAGAATTTCTCAACTAATGAGTAAAATTAATTTCTTTTGTAAATTAATCCATGTGTCAGCTTTCTGAAAGTTAATAAAATCTTCGCATTCTGACCCCAAATCTTGAAAGAATTAGCACTTAATATTAACATAAGTCTTGACTCTGCTTCAAGGACATAATACGTTCACTGACAGATGAGATATTTAAAAGAAGTACTTAAATATTAAAGATCAAAATATAAGTGCTTATAATACTAAAACATTTTGGTAAATACTTTAACTATATCTAAGTGGCTAGAATCTCTACTTTGGGCTTAAGTTAAGTTTTTATTTTTGAGAAGTTGCTTAACCAAGAAAAACTCTCTTGCGCGTTAAACTATCAAGCTCGTGAATTAAAATTTTTCATCTGCTTCTGAAGACGCAGTACTTAAGAGATCATTGATATACACTCAATGTATAATGTAAGATCATGATTCTTTGCAGCATTGTAAACTTCTGGAAATTCATTTTTCTCATCAATTAAACGTTTTAATAGAGAGAGAGAGAGCGTAGTCAAGAAAAGTACGGAACACGCACAATAAATAACTGTTAAGAGTCTAGATTTTTATATTAGATATGTGTGTTCACCCTCACATTTCTCGAAAATTATTCCCTATAAATCAGTATTTTCTAGATGCACACGTACTTACCTATACTTTTTTGCAATAACTTCACAAAACACAATTTAGTGCATTCAAATTCTGACGAAAATGTCAAACAAACCAGGTTTAACCATGGGACTAATAAATAATACGTCATTTAGTTACCAATTAATGTTTTAATGGATGATTCAAAAACAACAAGTAGATTAGTGATAGCGCTTGTAGGCCTTAATACCAGATAATAAAATAAGTAATACGCTAATGAAGGTGTGGGCTAAGAAATGGTGACAAATTTCATATGTTTCAAATTAAAATATTCATTTATAAGTTCTTTGCAAAATATATCAGGTTTATTCCCCAACCTGTTTTTTAAGAACAAATCCTTTTTGAGCGACTATTCTCTTGTATCACCAAATTCTGATGGAGGTTCCTTAAAGGAAAATTAATTTATGTGTCTAACTTGTGCTATTTTACAATGAATAGTTTGGAAGTAATCTTCACATTTAAATTATGATTATAAAAAAGTTTTTTCCACAGAAAATTTAAAAAGACCAGGGTATTTTAACCCTATTTTTGGTATTTATTTTAATAATATTTAATGATACTTTATTTCTCATATATATATATATATATATATATATATATATATATAAAATCTTCTACAATTTACTAACTTTGTCATGCGAGGTAATCTATTATTTCTGAGTCCTGCAAAGGCTTAAGAGGCATGTCAAAACCTGTTCCGACTCTGTCTTTCTATTTTAAAGGGTTTTGACAGAGTTTTACTATTTTGGGCCTTCGATAAATATGTCACCCTGGCAACCATCGACAGAGAAACGTCAAATTCCGGATCGCTTAAAAATAAGATTAAAATAACAGGAATTGTTCTCTTTAAGAGAAAAATATATGTGGGGAATTGTTTTCTTATTCCGGAAGAAAATACTGGAATCGAAGCGGAAAACTACATTTCAGCTGGCTTTATTTTGCATTACGTACAATAATCCCGACTTCTTGTTGATATATCTGAACAAAAATAAAATAAAAACTTCAACAGGAAAGAGGGCTTTATTCCTAAGCTGATATAATATATAAACGTACTGTCTGTATTTTTGAAGAAAAACAGTATTTTTCGTAAATACTTCGAAATATATTCAAGTTTATATATTTTACGTGTTTTATACTTTAGTTTAAATTAAGTATAAATGCTGTAGAGATAATAGCGTTCTTTATTCCCATTATTGTTTTCTCAAAATAATTTGGATATTTTATTTTTATATAACTAAATTTTTTCTATAACTATGCAGTTTTGATTTCATTAAAAATTACTTTGCTCGCAAAATATAATTTAGATATATAATAATGTGCAATAGCAGCGAATGATAAAAATTTAAATTGAATAAATTACCTTTAAAATCTTTAGTCTTAAAATAAAGACCAGGTGTAAATGTAACAAAACACATTTTTTTCTGTAAAATTTTATTTTTCATTGAAGAACATTCAACGAGCTGAGAATTTTGAGAAATACGAAAAAATAATCTTTCTTATGGAAATATAGTAAATGATGACGTATGCGGATTTGTTTACGATATTTGGAGACATTTTATTTTAGAAAGCTTTTTTAAATGTTAAATATCTGACATATTTTATTTAAGATTCAAATATCTTTCTTCTGGCTAACATCTCTCTTTAAAAACTATGTTACACTGGATGATACAAACGTTATTGCCCCATATCGACTTAATGATATAACTATTAAGGTAAATCATCAATATGCGTGACTATTTCCAACAGAAAAATCGCAAAGGTAATTACGATTGATAGCAGGCCACTTCGATGGCATGAAAATAAATGCAAGAACATTTGTGAAATGTATAAATTATCTTGACGAAAAATTCTCTCCAAGTGTTGCCACTGTCATTGCATTGTCAACTTCTTGTTAGTGTTTTATATGCTCGTATTTCTATTAATTATAATTTTGGGTTTGGCAACTTCTTCATTCCATTTACTATATCAGTTTTAGTTACGGATTTAAGAATATGTTACGTTTTCTGGCTATGTCTGCCATTTTAAATATTTCTTGTAAATAGTTATTTGTGCTTGTGCAGTGAAATTCAATGTTGTGCTTCAAAAAAAGGATTAAAACTTTAAAAAGTATTACGATTTGTGACATCTGGTGTCTGGAAAACGTGGATACAACTGCTTCTAAAGATTTAAAAGGAAATCTATAAACAATTTACGAAATTTTTTATGGATTTGATTTCTCTTTATAAGTATTTGAATTATGGAAGCATTGAAACTGAAACGAAACAGCTTTACGCACAACATTTACGATCACTGCAAAGACTATTGATGAGGAAATTACGAAATCGAAAGTAGATGTTATTAAACTTTGTGAATTAAGTACGAACTTAGTGATAAATTTCAACGTTTAGATACGACATAGGAATCTATTTCTGAGCTGTTGCTTAATGAAAACAAAGAAGATATGTATTCTAAAGATTTTAGTGGGGTCGAAATTTATAAGAATCGGTGGTTAGACTATACTTGAGGGTGCCCCTTGAGTTCTCGCCAAGTTTATCGCCTCGTAATGTTGTTCTATTTATGGTAACTCTAAACGTTATTCTGAAATCTATTGACGATTCTGATTGGTTTAGATTTAACCGTTATTTATGAATATTTGACGGTATATGTAATTGAGGTCATTTACTTCTACAGTGGATTTCGGCAAGTAAGATTTAATATATAATTTTTTTTTAATTTAATATTATATTTAATTTATTATGATAATAATAAATTATTTATATATAATAATGTATTATAATAATAAACTATGAATAATAATAAATTACTTTAATATTAATAATATAATACCTCAAAGTGAGGATATTCCAGCAAAATAAAGTGAGTAAATATTTCTCATTTTTTTATGTGCTTATTGCTTTATATTAGAAATTTCTTTGTGTCTTGGCCGCCATTACTGTTTGCACAGCGTTCCGCGCGAACAGGATTGGTGCCAAACAAAAATCGCCAATCTCGCGATTTCGCCAAGGGGCACCCTCAAATATATTTTTTCCGGATCGGTATTTATCTTTGAGATAGAATATTGAAAACTTTGAAAATGAAACTGATTCACAATCGGTTAAATCCTCTTGTGATCGAAAATATCACTTGCATAAGTTAGAGCTAAAGGAATTTGATGGCGATATAAAATCTTTCTTGGGATTCTGGAATCAGTTTTCAAGAATTTACGAAGATGAAGATATGCCACCTGAAGACAAATTCCAATATTTTATCTCGGCAATTGTTATATATATAACAAAAGACAAACAAACACACACACAGATATATATATATATATATATATATATATATATATATATATATATATATATGTATATATCTTTCGAATCTTTCTAATCAAAATACATGCATACAATAAATTAGACAAAGCTGTTTTACATCAAGAGAGAGAACTGTAAAAGCAAAATATACTTGAAAGTAAAATACAGGAACATTATATATGATAATATGGCAGTGAAGTGTGTGAAAAGAGAGAAATATGTGATACATAAATATACTTTTATTATTTTTATGAAAATAATATAATAAATTTGACTCTAGTTTTTTATAATGTTCTTAAAATGTGAATGTTTTTATATTAAAGTAGTTCAAAATAAAATATTTACAGTACATTTTAATCTTTTTATACTTAGCAGATAATAAGAGACTTGGCAAAAAATACCAAAATTATTATAAAAAAAGTGTTAAACAATTAAAAAAAAAGGTGAATAAACATTTAAAATAAAGGAAATCCCAACATTTTTATAATGACTTAATTGTATAGAACTTTTTTTTTTTTTTTTTTTTGCCTACGGCGAACATTTGGGTAACAAATTCTATGAAGGCCAGAAACTGCTACTGATTTCTCGTTACCCAGCAGGCTCAAGTGAACCAAGTCACGGAGGCGAGTAGCGTTGCCCGCGCTATATCACTACAAATCTGTTTATAGGGTGGGCCACATTCATATTTCATCACATAAGAAAGGTCTGAGAAACTCAGAAAGAACAGAGAAGAAATAAAATCCATGCCAGAACAGGGATTTTATCCCGTGACCCACAGCTCAGGATAAACTACGCTAACCACTCAGCCATCGGTCGGCTGTATAAAATTTATCAACGCATTTAATCCAAATTATGAAATCTTGTTGAAATTAATGCTGTTATATCGACATTTTTCGTACAGAAATAAACTTCCTAAAAGCTGTATATTATTAAACTTCCTAAAAGCTGTATATTATTAATATATATACGAGTATATATATATATATATATATATATATATATATATATATATATATATATATATATATATATATATATATATATACTTATATTATTTATATTCATAATATATTCATAATATAATATGTATATATATATATATATAATGTATCATCTTAACTGTAGGTTAAGCACTGGGAAATGTGTGTGTGTGATCGTGCAAAATCAACAGACTTTAAAATGCTTGACTTACGTGTAATTAATGATGCAGTTTGTAATTCTCAATGTGCTTCGTGTTTGCAGGTTATATATTTTTTTAGTTTCAGCAAGCATTCGAACAGACAAAAATTACTCTAGCATACTTATATTCATTCATATAAGAATTGCCACATTTATTTACAGTTTCTACACAGAAAACTTATTTAAATATATCGAATGCAATTGAATACTTATGCTCATACTTTTTTCAGAAATAATGAATAAATAAACAAGCAATGGTGGTGTAAAACTTATCACCAACAAATTAATTCTTCTATGATAAAAACTATTGGTTCGATATGCATTCATTTCTGAGGTCGTTTATATAAAATATCTTATATGGTATTTGAAAATGTAACTTTCTTGAATAAATTTCACATTCTGCTTGAATAATCAGTAAATTTTTGGAATATTTTAAGAAAAAATTTGAAATAATTAATACAAATTTTATGCTTTTGTAGTCAATTTTTTGATAGAAATATGAAAAAATATTGATTTACTTCATATATTTTACAGATAGTGAAATATTTCAGATTTTCAGTCAACAGTAATTTTCTGCACATGAGGTATAATTACACCGGGAATCATGTTTTAATGGGAGCAAGCTTAAAGCTTATTCTTTTTAAATTTCCCATCACATACTTCAACTAAAATTTATTTGATAATAAAATTACTCTATTTCATTAATTAAATTACATTTAGTACACCTACACACAGCTGATACAAAATATATTTTTCTATTGTGAAATAAAATAATTTGAAAATATTTTTTGTAAATGTACTGTAAATTTTATATAAGAAAATTATATATTAGGTGGAATAAAAAAGGAAACTAAAGATTATTTATAATCTAAAAACTTGACATGAAAGAAATAATTTTTGTTGAAAGAAAAAAAATAGCAAATAAATATGCAAAAGAATATTTTAAAAAAGACATGAAAAACAAATATTTTCATTTCAAGTGATTGGAAAAGTCCATTTTCTGGGTGCATGAATTCCAGATTAAAGTGAGATTTATAAATTCCCATTTGATTTTTCTTCAAACAGGTTCTATCTCTAGATATTTATATATATAAATTTTTATCTTACTGTGATATGAAAAGAAATATATTTTCTGATTTTATTATTTAAATCTTTATTTTATTTCTTGAATTTACGTTTAAATTCTGGTTACGTTTCCAAATATTTTTAATATTAACATCGTGTTCTATTAAAATAATCTTCCGCATTTCTCAGACTTATTTTTTAGCTGATAATAAATGTTAAGTTTCTCATTACATAATATTTATATGAAAGTATTTACATAAAATGCAATTCTTAAAGATTCTTATATTATTTTAAAATATTTACACATTTTTATGGAAATCAAATTTGATTCAAATTTTTATTAATTAAAATTATTTTATTCATCAAATAAATTCATTTTTGTTCTGATATATAATTTAACAGTAAAATAATTTTGGCACAGGTGCCATATAATACATGATTCCAAATTTTGAATTTCTTTTTGGCGGTGAAGAAATGTTGCCAAGATCGTGATGTGAGCGATGGCGTAAATAGTAGGGTTACCAAAATAGAGTTTTCTGCATAATTCTCATAGATATCCATATGTATGACGTAATAGAAATGAGGTTGCCTGATACATAAGAAAATCCGCCAAAAAATCGTTAATCTCAGAAATTGGAATCCTGGATTATACGGCACCTGTGCCATAATTGTTTTCATCACATTGTTGCCATCCTGATCAGGGATTGGAATTTTCGCTTATTCACTGTCATTTTGTTATTATAATTAGTTTGAATCGGGTTTGGTTTGGTAACATTACACTTATTTGGTAAAATTACAAAAATGCTTAAAACAGGAAAGAATTTGTATATTTTTAGAAGCACCTAAATTCTATTTTCTTTGTGAAGATGCACCATAGTCGAAGAGAATTGTGTTGAAGTACCACAAGGTAAAAAATTAAACATCTCAAATTGCTATGACCGACGTGAATTCAAAAAGCAAAAGTGCTGCTCTCAACTCCTATTCTACAATTTATACTTCTTATTTGACCACTTGGACACGTCTATCAGTTTCGTACCACTGACTCTCAATTTTGCATTACTGTGAATTTTTGAAAATGCAATTCAAGTTGCATCTAAAATTTGAAATACGAAACTTTATAACAAAGAGAAGCATCTACAACAGAAATTGGAAGTAAACAAATAAAATCTAAATTAAACATCAAATAAAGTTTTTATGCATAAAATTTCAATGAAAATTATTATTTGTCTTTCACATTTCTATACAAAGACTCAAAGGTGGTTATTTAATTAGTTCAGTTTTATGCCAGAATTAAAAATAATACAGAGTTTTACTAATGATTTTATAAACTAAATTATTATTGATAAAAGTTTAAAAATCAGATACCCTTTAATTTTTTGCCAATTTTTTTAACGTCAAGATGTGACTAAAAATGGTCACTGTTGCTACACAAAGCTAAACAAAGTACCAGAACTCCAGAAATTATATTTTATCTCCAAAATATTTGTCAAACCAAAGGGTATCCAATTCTACAAACCCTAATTATCATTTATTGACGAAACTCATTTAAGAAAAAATGTTTATTTCATATTAATAGTACCCATTTGTAACACTGACTGTAATGTTTCTTTCATTAGATACAGACATTTGTAATTATTAGCGTTCTATTCGTTTTAATTTTTTTTTAGCATTTTTTAATTTAAGTAAAAATAATTTGTTATAAGATAGCAGTTTTCATTCAGCTCAATGAATAGTAACTTTAAAATCATTTTATTATATTTTGTTAAGAAACTATATGGTAAGAACAATTCCAAGTATCAATCAATCCATGTATTTTTAAGTCACATATATTTTATTTTAAATTAAATCGATAGATTTTGTCAATGATATTTTATCACTTTTTTGAGTAAAAAAATACAAATTAAAACAAACTGACAAGTTTATAAATATTGCGTCTATTTTCAAGAACCTTGATTTATATTATTCTTTCTTTAACAATAGATCTTCTGTTTGAGAAGAATATAAATATATTTTGCTAAAATAACAAATCCTTTGGAAGTAAAACAAAATTTCAGGAGAATTTCGTATTGTAAAAAGTTTCCGGTTCTTTTTAAAGTTCCGAATTTTATTCTTTTGAACTTGCTTTAACACGTTTTTGTCTATTTTACTTCTGTCAATATTCCTGAACTGAAAAGATTATTTTTATGCTCTTCCTTATGGCATCGAATAAGATAAGTTTACTTCCTCACTCTCAATCATCGTATATGCTTGTTTTAATGAAATGTAGTATTTAGTGGACTAGAACGAGATGAAATAATGAATTAGTATAGTGTTTGCTTAGAAAATATAAGATCGTTAGAATTTATATTTTTAAAATGAAGTAAAAATTTACTGAAATTCCCATCAAAATTAGTTTCGAAATTACTTTACTTGTCTGTTTTGCTTGGGGTTTTTTTTTCAATTTATTTTTAAAATATGTAATAATTAAATACTAAACTATTTTGTTCCAAAATTATGGTTAAAAAAGCATTAATTTTTGTTAATTTTAATTAAAAAACTTATACAAAATTCAACTCCATCTAACACGACAAAGAATATTTGAAAAGTTCAAATTACATCATTTGGTTTCTTCATCTGAATGAATATGAAGTCATCAGCAAAAAATAAAGGCACCCCTCATCATTTCTGTTGCTAACTTCATTTTTTAACACTTCTACTTTGCATATCACTTCTTCGGAAGTAATGTATGTTTGAGCTCATAATATCGCAATTTAATGGAAAGAAGAAAAAGGGATGAGCTTGCTTGAATCTCTAATGATACTTAAATTTAGCTCATAAGGAAGGTAATCTAATAATAATAACCACCCATCTAAGTAACATAAGCGCAAGTTAAAACCCATCATTACTTAACGGATATTTTACAACCTTTAAAGGAAGTTTTAGGTTAGGCAATTTCTATTTTTGATGAACTTTACTGAAACCGTTATTAAAACTTATGTCATGATCATTTTCTTGATGATTAGAGAAACAATATCTTCCTTTTTTCATTTTTTTATCTTACAATGGAAAAGAATTTTAACAAGAAAGTTGTTTATTTATAAAGTACATGCATTACTTTTAGATGAAAATAAAAAGAGATGAGAAATATTATGAATTATTATGAGTATCATGACTATATTACCTTAGATTACTGGACATCTAAAATAATTATTATTATATCTGAACATTATTATAAATAAAGTTTAATATGAATTTTATGCAATGTTAGAGTTATTCTCCTCTTTTTCAATATTGTTATGAACATTACATGTTCGATATTATTTAACTGTTAAATATTCATTTTATGATTTTAAAATGGAGAAATGCAAGATCATATAAATAAAATGGTTTTGGTAATTCGTTTTCATTTGTATTTGACAGGAAAAAGCAAATATTTTTTTTCAAATACAGAATTCATTTATTTCCCCCAATGCACTATTTCTTTTAATATTTTTGGAAATGTTAGAAGTATATGGCATTGCTTGAAGCACAGAAAGTAGATAATTATTTATCAGATATCATGCAAATCTATAATAAAAATTAATTGGATATGTAAGCAGAAAAGAATTATTCTGCATAAGAAATTTAAGAAATAACATCCAAATTTTAAGATGCTGAAGGTGATTAAATAGACTAAAACAATGAATAAAGATCTATAACTTCTATTAGATTTTGATATTTAGCAAAATAAAATAAACTAATTTGAAAATCTGTATTATTAATTATCTTTCATAACTAAAATGCATATGTTTCATATGTTTGTAGCATCAATTCTTGTAAATCAATTATCATGAATTTCTGAGGGTTGCATTTTATGTGGTGTGAAAAGACGAATTATGTATTTGGTGACAATTTTAAAACTTCTTGAATAATAGTTTCACTATGTTTATGACAAATTAGATTTTTGATACATTTCAAACAGTGTTTCAAATTGAAATTCATGTTTTGTGATTGCACTAAATGCATTAATATGCAAAAAGGAAAAATTGCATGGACAAAGAGTAAGGCACATTTTCTCTAAATTTTTTTTCAAACAAAGTTTGAAGCACCATTTGAAAAGAAAATAACAATTTTAAATGAAGTATTGCAATATAACTTTGAATAAGAAGACTATTTGGCGCAGGGAGGGAGAATTATATCGAAAATTGATTTACGCATAAAATCATAACAGAGGTGGAAAAGAGAGCCAACTTAACAATTAAGTTAAAGTTATATGCTTACAAATTCTTTTCTGACTCGATTATGATAATGAAACTAAATCATATTTAAGCAATTTTGATAGAATGTTGAAATCTATTGTTTCAATTTTTTTAATTATTCGCAGACGCTAGTATGATAATTCCATAATAAGGAAAAAAACTACCTGATTATTATTAGTAGAAAAATAGTAAACGTAACTTAACTCGGTATGTTCTAGGTTTGTCTTCAATCATATGCTTAATGTATATTTGGAAAATTTATAACAAATATAATGTCTTTCTTATTTGCACTTTATTTTCCCGATTTTCTTTTTACAAATTTTTTATCAATTTTAAAGTTTATCAGCATTTTTAGATTTTGTGATATATTTAACTTTAAAAAATTAAAGTAATGGATGACTAATTTTTGAAACAAATTTCATTTGGAAACAACCAGAAAAAAAGATATTGATTTTGTGCTTTTTTTAACAGAACTGATCTTTTTATTTATGTGTAATGGCCAGTGCACTTACGACTCAAGTATTTATAAATTCTGGTTTTCTTTAATAAAAAATTAAAAAATAAATTATACTATTTTTTAAAAAATCATTTGAAAAATAGTATAATTTAACAAATGGAACATTTTCATATTTTTCTCTGTTTATTTTAAAAGGAATTTATTATTTTTAATTGCGTGTGCTGTCATAATGATATTTTAATAAAATGAGTGAAACTTAGCTTTAAAAATTCAGTTCAAAAATTGTCATATAACCATTTAAGAAATCGATGATAATGGTGTAAATAAAAATATGACTTTTTTAACTATATGTAAAATATTAAATTCAAGTTTTTTTTAAATTTCACAAATGTTTCATATTACCCTCACACCTAACGAAAATCTGTATGATTTTAAATTGAATAAAACAATAATTATAATAAAGAATATAGAATATTATTTTTTGTTACCGAAATAAATTGCATGTGTGTTGTAAAATACTGATCAAATAAATGTATAGCACTTGTTATGAGTAAGCTGATATTAAAATATATATATATATGCTATATAAATATGTTCACACATTAAAAATAGCAGTGATAGAGAGAATATATACATGACATTCTATATAAATATTACATTCTATATACAACTGTTTTAGGAAAATGGTATATCAATATCTATTTTATATATATATATATATATATATATATATATATATATATATATATATATATATATATATATATATATATAGAGAGAGATAGATAGAGAGAGATAGATAGATAAGTAAAAATAATAATAATTTTTAATTCCTTTTGTAAAGAGTATAATTATTTATTGATCTTGTCGGGTCATTTGAATGCTTCGAACTATAGCATTTAACTGCAGTCTATTAAGAGAATTTCTAAATATGTAGGCCAAATGAAGAGAACATCATATTTATTCACTCAAATTACTTCAAATAAAGATTATAGATTATTACTGACGGCAGTCAACCGCAATATTTCGCAGGAGATGCTACTTGCTCACAATAATTCTAGACACAATTCAGCTCATTGTTTCATAAAAATAATTTATTGTACAAGTCATGTGGGAAAAGTATTTTTCAATAGAAATTACTTTTAGCTCTAACACAAGTTATTCTGAATATTTAATAGTTCTAAGCAAATATTTTCCTCCTGAATTTTCACTCTATAAATTTAGATTAAACTTAAACTTAAGTATTGATACTATTTAAGGGATAATTTGAATTTTTCTCACTAAATCTGAAATCCAGATTTTTGTTATGGGTATTATTAAAATGTTTTACCACTGTGGTTTGGATTGTTTAATGGTTGAAATCCATTATAAAGGATTTTATTATCAACTTCTCAAACTGCCATGTTGGAAATCTTTTCAAGATCAAAGGCCTCATTCACATTTTGCGATAATGGAAAGCCAGAAAACTCCCCAGTACTCATCCCAACAGACACCCATACAGAAGATATACATCATTTCGTATTATTAAAATAAATTATTTTTTTCAAATTGTTTCAATATAATTTTGATATACGTCTCAATCAGATAAGATAGCTAATTCATTTGGAATAGTATTTATTTGTGACGACAAGATTAAAGTTTTTTCTTTAAAATTTAAACACTATATTCAATACACTACATGTTATAATGTTAAAAAAGACCGTAAAATACACTCCTGTTGTATAGTTAAGTACCCCAAGGCCTCACGGTCAAGAAAACAAAGATGGGCACTGTAGGTTTTGATTCTCGTGGGCTGTCGTGCCATAGTGTTTATTTTAGTTTAATAAAAAAATACAGATGATTTAATGCAAAAATAGTTTAGTTTGCAATGCTATTTCTTTTTTATTGGAATAAATATGATCATATCTAATTATATCAGTCACTTCTTTATGTTAAAGGAAATAAATACAGTATTGCACCTTTAAAGTGCTTAAGCAATTTTTTTAATGCAAGATAATTTAAGAAAGATAAATGCTGCATATTATGTTTCAAGATGTAAAATAGGTGATTAATAATTAATAAATTATGTGATCAAAATGACTATGCATATTAACTATGTTAAAATTAAAATTTAAAAATAAATTAATCTGTGTTTTTTATAGAAATATTTTGTGATACATTCTTTATTATTAAATCTTATTATCGGTTTCATGTGGAGTAAAAGCACTTACACAAACTCTTCGGAAAATAAAGTACATATATTATTGTGACCATGTTTTTTTTTTAATTTTGGTTAATGTATATATAAAATAAATTATTGGAAATAAATTAATTTTTTTATCTACGCAAGAAAATGTCTGTATTTTAAACAGAAAATATAATTACCCACAAAAAATAATTCACTTCTAATTTACAAGATGAATAAGAAAATCAATCCTAAACATACATTTTGAAGAAACTAAATTTAAAAAAACATTATGAAGTTTATTTAATTAAATATTAGTTTTTAAAATATATGTCATTTATGTTACTTTCAATCATTTTATTCTTATATATTAAGAATAAAATACGACATGTGTTTTTATAGCGTTATACTTTTTAATGTATCAAATATATTCCAATGTAGAATATGTTAAATGACATAACTATAAATAATTATTTCTTAGTAATATTAGCTACGTTTAATTAAAATAAATATATTATACAATATAAGATATTTATTTAGAATATCTGAAAACAAACACACAGCTAATTATATAAAGTAATAAGAAGAAATTAGATAAGGGAAATTAAACTAATGTAAAGTAGATGACGTAAACTAATATAAAATAGTAAAGAGATAAGACACAACATATAGAGCAGTAATAAAATAAACAATATAAAAATAGATAATGAAAGAGGAAATAATAATCTCTGGTATTTTTCTATGTAAACAAACTTGGTAAATTAAATTAGTAAGGATGATAAATGTACGTTATTTTACTTTTAAAAAAGAAAACTTGTCTTTATATAATTGATTATTTTTCTCATATCATTTCTGATAGAGTCGTATTATTTAGTCTGCAAGAAATTAATTATGTATATTGTTGTCATTGCTTCTTCCATTTGATAGAGGGATTTCTTTGAGCAACAGTTGTTACATAGACTATCTCTCATCGCAAACAAAACTTTCGATATTTTTACACGCTTCAGGGAATTACATTCATTTCAAATGATCCTGAGAGAGAGAGTTATTTTTCTAATTAAGAGAGCCTGTCAGGTAATAGAAAGTGATGATATTTAAAAAGGAAGATGTAATAAAATCTAAAAAATTGCATCGACATATTATGAATACAAACAATTGATAGAAGGCTGTTGAAACAAATAGCCTTTCACAGTTTTCAATGTAGGTACATTCTTAAAAGTACTTTGCTTTGTTACAATTTTCCTATTGAAATATAATTTTTTTGGTTATCTGACTAGATTTTTAAATTTTTTTATATTTTATTTTTTCAAGAAATTTGAAAACATTTAAACATAATATATATACATACATACATACATACATACATGCATATACA